>CM038725.1:2887588-3060088 GCA_021613375.1 Megaleporinus macrocephalus | reverse complement strand
AGTGATTCAACACAGAAGCATTTTTGCACAAAGCATTGCACTAATAACTTTACTACCTCACTGGACTCTATTTATTACACATTGCACAATTTGCACACTACCGGCAATTATTTATTATTCTCTGTCTGTACTGTGTTGTGTTGTGTCTGTACTGTGTTGTGTTCTGTCTGTACTGTGTTGTGTTGTGTTGTCTGTCCGCACTTGTTTGTTTGTTTGTGCACTTGTGTCTGTATGCACTGTCTATGTTGCTCCATGGTCCTGGAGGAACGTTGTTTCTTTCACTGTGTACTATGTATGTAGTTGAAATAACAATAAAACCCACTTGACTTGACTTGACATTATTAACTCCGCCTTTAATGATCTTCAAGCTAAACTAGCCAGAACTAAAAAAAAAAAAAAAAAAACAGCCAGAGTGTATATATATATATATAATACTGTACACATCACCCCCATCCTGCACCCGCTTCACTGAGATATATATATATATATATATATATATTTATTTATTTATTTATTTACTGTCCAATGTATCATGTATCTACCAGATGTATGGTGGCAGCCTTGTCCCCCACATACAGACATTCCTCTGAATTTTCCGAATCTTTTTATGATACTATGTACTGCAGGGGATGAAATCACCAAGTTCTTTGATATCTTGCGTTGAGAAACATCATTCTTGGACTGCTGCTCTATTTATCTACTACGGCTGCTATGCTGTTTTCCATCTCCACTGCTAAAACTAGGATTTAACACATGTGAGTAACAGTCAAACAGAGGGAACCCCAGCTCAGTGAGGACACTAACAGGCCTGAGACCACCAGAGGAAGTTCTATAAAGCAGTTGACAACAGATCTGCATGCAGGATATCCGAATGGGTCGAGTGCCGCGGCCCGCTCAGTATCAGGGAGTGCGTTTGGCAGCCTTTGTTTCCCCTCCACATTGGCCTATTTGCCCCTCCCTCCTCCAGGGGGGCCATATGGCCTAAGATTACCAAAGCCCCCCAGTTCAGCTCATCCAGAATGCCACATGGCATGGCATGCTACCACTGCACACCATACAGAGACCTGTTTCTAAGAGCTTTACGCACTTCAGCAGAGAGGAAAAGATTTAATGGACTGCTAGGGCTGTGTATTGGCAAGAACCTGGCGATACAATACGTATCATGATACAGCGGTGACGATTCAATATATCGTGATATACAGCGATACTGTAAGTAAAGTAATATATTGTGATTTTTTTTCAAATCCTACTATCAAAACACACCACTGTATGAACAGGTTTATCAATGCTTACAATAGCCTGACCACTCAGACAGTCGTGTAGTGTAACCAGGTATAAAGACCTGACCACTCAGACAGTCGTGTAGTGTGAAGCAGGTATAAAGACCTGACCACTCAGACAGTCGTGTAGTGTAACCAGGTATAGAGACCTGACCACTCAGACAGTCGTGTAGTGTGAAGCAGGTATAAAGACCTGACCACTCAGACAGTCATGTAGTGTGAAGCAGGTATAAAGACCTGACCGCTCAGACAGTCGTGTAGTGTGAAGCAGGTATAAAGACCTGACCACTCAGACAGTCGTGTAGTGTAACCAGGTATAAAGACCTGACCACTCAGACAGTCGTGTAGTGTGAAGCAGGTATAAAGACCTGACCACTCAGACAGTCATGTAGTGTGAAGCAGGTATAAAGACCTGACCGCTCAGACAGTCGTGTAGTGTGAAGCAGGTATAAAGACCTGACCGCTCAGACAGTCGTGTAGTGTGAAGCAGGTATAAAGACCTGACCTCTCAGACAGTCGTGTAGTGTGAAGCAGGTATAGAGGACCTGACCGCTCAGACAGTCGTGTAGTGTGAAGCAGGTATAAAGACCTGACCTCTCAGACAGTCGTGTAGTGTGAAGCAGGTATAATGACCTGACCACTCAGACAGTCGTGTAGTGTAACCAGGTATAAAGACCTCTATGGTTGGTGAGAGAACAGAATAGTGCTGCACCTGGAGCCACGCTGTCTGACACCTATTGCACACCTGTCTGCCTTCTGAGTCACGCTGATGGACACTCACTCTTTATTCAGATGCACTCCCGTACACAGCTCATGAGTCAACAACTTATAAACAGCCATTTTTGTGTAATCTACATCAAACATCTGCCTTTTTCCCAACAACACGCAACCAGGTGTGCATCATACTCAGCTTTCGCAACAACCTGGTTACAGAGGCTCAGACCACCAACACTGTTGAACCTTCATGTGAGCCTACAGGGGCACTGCAGTGTTGTAATCTAGTCTCAGCGCATAACACAAAACCCAACTGAAGCTTAGAAGCCAGTGAGCTGGTGCTGTACCATCTTTTTATTGACCTCTATTATGGCTGTGTCTCAAATCCTACTGAGCTCCTACATAGGCAGCATTTTACATCATAGTATGAACTCCCGACATGTAGACTGTCCCAATTCTTACATACCTTAAACATGCTGCTACTGAGGAACCTTATTTTCACCTGATTTTAAGGAAGGTCCTCCAGGGGGGCCATATGGCCTAAGATTACCAAAGCCCCCCAGTTCAGCTCATCCAGAATGCCACATGGCATGGCATGCTACCACTGCACACCATACAGAGACCTGTTTCTAAGAGCTTTACGCACTTCAGCAGAGAGGAAAAGATTTAATGGACTGCTAGGGCTGTGTATTGGCAAGAACCTGGCGATACAATACGTATCATGATACAGCGGTGACGATTCAATATATCGTGATATACAGCGATACTGTAAGTAAAGTAATATATTGTGATTTTTTTCAAATCCTACTATCAAAACACACCACTGTATGAACAGGTTTATCAATGCTTACAATAGCCTGACCACTCAGACAGTCGTGTAGTGTAACCAGGTATAAAGACCTGACCACTCAGACAGTCGTGTAGTGTGAAGCAGGTATAAAGACCTGACCACTCAGACAGTCGTGTAGTGTAACCAGGTATAGAGACCTGACCACTCAGACAGTCGTGTAGTGTGAAGCAGGTATAAAGACCTGACCACTCAGACAGTCATGTAGTGTGAAGCAGGTATAAAGACCTGACCGCTCAGACAGTCGTGTAGTGTGAAGCAGGTATAAAGACCTGACCACTCAGACAGTCGTGTAGTGTAACCAGGTATAAAGACCTGACCACTCAGACAGTCGTGTAGTGTGAAGCAGGTATAAAGACCTGACCACTCAGACAGTCATGTAGTGTGAAGCAGGTATAAAGACCTGACCGCTCAGACAGTCGTGTAGTGTGAAGCAGGTATAAAGACCTGACCGCTCAGACAGTCGTGTAGTGTGAAGCAGGTATAAAGACCTGACCTCTCAGACAGTCGTGTAGTGTGAAGCAGGTATAGAGACCTGACCGCTCAGACAGTCGTGTAGTGTGAAGCAGGTATAAAGACCTGACCTCTCAGACAGTCGTGTAGTGTGAAGCAGGTATAATGACCTGACCACTCAGACAGTCGTGTAGTGTAACCAGGTATAAAGACCTCTATGGTTGGTGAGAGAACAGAATAGTGCTGCACCTGGAGCCACGCTGTCTGACACCTATTGCACACCTGTCTGCCTTCTGAGTCACGCTGATGGACACTCACTCTTTATTCAGATGCACTCCCGTACACAGCTCATGAGTCAACAACTTATAAACAGCCATTTTTGTGTAATCTACATCAAACATCTGCCTTTTTCCCAACAACACACAACCAGGTGTGCATCATACTCAGCTTTAGCAACAACCTGGTTACAGAGGCTCAGACCACCAACACTGTTGAACCTTCATGTGAGCCTACAGGGGCACTGCAGTGTTGTAATCTAGTCTCAGCGCATAACACAAAACCCAACTGAAGCTTAGAAGCCAGTGAGCTGGTGCTGTACCATCTTTTTATTGACCTCTATTATGGCTGTGTCTCAAATCCTACTGAGCTCCTACATAGGCAGCATTTTACATCATAGTATGAACTCCCGACATGTAGACTGTCCCAATTCTTACATACCTTAAACATGCTGCTACTGAGGAACCTTATTTTCACCTGATTTTAAGGAAGTATTGAACGCTTCCTCAGCCGCTAAGACAATCCCATGATGCACCACAGGCTAATCTAGGAGCAGTGAAGTGGTTTTAAAATGTGAGTTATTTTGATTCTCTGGAGTTTTAATGTGTTTCTGGTCATATAATCACACAAAACAGTATTTCATTATCAACTCTGTAACGAGTCCTTCACCATTTACACTTTATACTCCAGACATTAGCATTTATGCTAGCAGATTTTTAAGCCTCGGGCTATTGTTTTGGATGCCGGCCGGTAGCTTAGCAACCAGTTAAACCGCCGGTGGCGTGCTGCAGTGGGCGGAAACAAGCCGTGACGCAGTCTCTCTCTAACTAGAGCGTCTCAGTAATCTGTTTTATGAGGAGAGATGAGGAGAGAACGCTGATACTTACACAGCTGCTACCTAGACAGCCTACTTAGACACTCACTAGGGATTGAGACAGAGCCATTATGTGAGTTCCAAGTCAACAGGCTTTAAATTAGGGGTGTAAGAAAATATTGAAATATCGAGTATCACGATATTATGTTTAGTGATACTGTATCGATTCTCAAAAACACAGTATCGATACACAGATTTCTGGCAGACAGTGAATCATTGTGTGTTGTGTTTAAACCTCTGACCACTAGATGTCAGTGTTGTAATCCATTTTCAGCTCCACTCCAACATTAACAAGCAGCACAAGGGTGCAATGCTATTGTAAACATTGACAAAACGGTTCATAAAGTGGTGTGTTTTAATAGTAGGATTTGAAAAATCACAATATATTACTTTACTTGCAGTATTGCAATATATTAAATCGTGACCGCTGCATCACGATACGTATTGTATCGGCAGGTTCCTACCAATACACAGCCCTAGAGACTGACCTTTGAGTGTATACTGAAGACAAAATGCATGGTTGTCTTCTGGCCTTCGTGACTTCAGGACAGTTTAAGCTACAGAGACGATCCACATATCACAACATTCAGCAGACCCGGCCCTGGCTTGCCAGCAAGACATCATCAAGCATCATCATCAAGTATTACGTTTAAATGTGTTTAGTCATGTTCAAATTTCGTTTCGCATTATTTTTCAAAACATCGTCTCCACCTTCTTCTAACGGAAACCATGACGCCGACCCCAGAATCACGGCATCTGCTGGCAAAGTCAAGCATATGGCCCTCCGCGTCTAGTGAGCTCATCTCTAGGGAATGATTCACTAAGCAAACTCCGAACGGAGTAAAGAAACAGTTTGTGGCGTGCGGGGGGTTTGATTTAAAGCGACGACACAACCAACCCTGCCATTCTGCTCCACAATGCCAGAGAATGAATGGATGTCTTAAGAAAATATAGAGCCTACATGATTTAATGCTCCCCGAGGGGGACGCTGCCAGCACGAGGGCTGAGCCGAGACGCAGAGAAGAGCTCGTCTCAAAGCCAAAAAAAAAAAAAAACTAAACAAAAAGATCAGAGCGCAGCCAAGAGGGGTCACTTCCAGCTGAATATGAGTAGACTGTGGGTGGGGGCGAGTGGGGGGTGGCTGGGACAACAGCGAGGGGCACACACAGATGTCAGAGGTGAGGCAGTGTAGGAGAAAAGAAGCCCTCATTGAAGGCTGCGTCCTCAATGGAGACAATGCAGGGCACTTATGGTGGGCTCTCATATGCAAATGATGCCCTATGAGGGGTACAATGCAAGGACAGGCTATAAACCAGTGGCTCTCGCCTGGTGAAGAGCGTAAGAGCCTTGAGGTCTTCAGACGTTAGTTCATATGATACCCAAAGTTCTCACCAAGAGTTGGGGGAAACTCATCATATGAGCCAATTGTATGGCTGCTCAGCCAATCAGCATCCATCAAGCCGAGTTTAATTATTAGGAATTCAACTGGTCCATCAAAACACCTACTTTCCAATGACAAGTTGGCCAATTCAGGAAAGTGTTTCCAAATGTTCACAGATGTAAATAATCAGACATACAATACAAAGTAACATGAATATGTGATTGTGAGAGAAGTAGATCAGATCTTGATCCAGTTTGAAGAACAAAGTTGGGTTCCAGATTTCTCCTGGACGCCCCAGACATTGTATGAATGTGTTCAGTTCCTTCAGCAGCAAATCTTGATTTAGCTTAATGAAGTACTGAGCAGTCAAAGCAGGTATTAGATGAGAACTGATAATAATACTGGGTTGTTTAGGAGAAACTTGGAAAGAGTTAAATAAACACACTGACGTATGGAAAACACTACTTACTCCATTAATACTGTCTGAAGAAATCTGGAACTACACTTTGTTCTTCAAACTGGAGCTCAAGATCTGATCTACTTCTTTCACAGTAACATATTCATGTTACTTTGTATTGTATGTATGATTATTTACATCTGTTCTAATCAGATCTGGTGGTAAAAATACACTTATTGATCAGATATAGGCTTTTAAACTATTAGCTCAGATGGCCAAGACAAACTAATCTAAAAAATATAGATATATATATATAACATGTACGATTGTCATTGTGAGAGGCTTCTGCGTCTTCTGGCCTGCACACCCACCAGCAGAGGCATTTTTAATTATTACGTAGACCCCCTACGACAGAAAGACCTCAGTGGGGACTTCCTTTTAAGACATAAGGAACACAATGAGCCCCATTGTTTGCCTCAGAGCTCTGAGCTTCCACTGTGGACCCACAAACTAAGAATAATTCCTCTAACATATCCGGACAACAAATAAGAGCACCAGCATTTGGTGGGACTTCCCCTGCAGGGTTTCTACTTCTTGTCAATGCAAAGGGGCGGGACATGTGGGAAAACTGGGATAATGATAATGAATAATGTGATACCACCGCATGATTACAGAGCATCAGTCGAGTTTCTCTGTGGCATTCATTCAGGGAAGAACTTCACCACAAGCAGCGCAAAGCGCCACTTAAGAGCAACGGGTCTATTTATACTATCAGCCGGGCTTCGCAGCGAACGATCAGGCTGGTATAACAGCTGGCCATTACTATATAGGTCAAAGAGCTAAATGCTAGGGTTGTGTGTTGGCAAGAACCTGGCGATACGATACATCACAAAGCAGCGGTTACGATATGATATACTGCGCTAATGCAAGCAAGACGATATGTAATTTTTATATATAATTCGATGACAATTTTAACTCTACCCATTAGGGCTGTGTATTGACAAGGACCTAGCGATACAGTACATATACAGCAGCCACGATTCAATATATCACAATATACAGCGATAATGCAAGTAATGTGATTTACTATTTTTTAAATCCTACTATTAAAACACACCACTGTATGAACAGGATTGTCAATGCTTACAATAGCATTGCGCCCTTGTGCTGCTTGTTACTGTTGGAGTGGAGCTGAATACGGATTACAACACTGCCTTCTAAAGGTTTAAACATAAAACACAATGACTCACTGTCTACCAGGAATCAATGCAGTATCACTAAACATAATATCACAATACTCAATATTTCGATATTTTCTTAAACCCCTAATACCCATATGTATAGATTGCTAATGTTAGACGAACTAATCCCAGTATCATCGGGTGAAGCTCTGTTTTAGTGAATGACTCGCTGAAGTTTGCTGAGTGTGTGTTCTTCCAGACTCCTTAACTGGTTTAGATCCGTCTTGGACAGCACACTCCCTAAGCTCTTCATGCTCTGTTCATACTCCTCATACTCTCTTCATACCCCTCACACTCTCTCCATACCCCTCACACTCTCTCCATACCCCTCACACTCTCTTCATACACGCCTCATACTCCTAATACTCTCTTCATACTCCTCACACTCTCTTCATACTTCTCACACTCCCTTCATACTCCTCACACTCCCTTCATACTCCTCACACTCCCTTCATACTCCTCACACTCCCTTCATACTCCTCACACTCTGTAAACGGCCGTCTCCTGAGTAACGTCAGTCTTTTCAGATCCAGACCAGCTCCAGAGTGAAGATGATCCTCGTCTAGAAGTTAAATCTAAGGAGGCAGACTGTAGACGAGGCTGGTGGTGTCTGAGTTTCTTCTCCTGGCGCAGGGTGTTCACTCACTTTCAGCTTTAGATGTGTAGTTCAGGCAGCTATGCTAGCTTTAGCCTATGCTAGCACACAGTATGGACACTCTCAGTGTGCACTCTCAGCAGCCTGTACTGAAGCATGAAGGAGTGAACGTGTGGAGTCGAGGCGTTCTGGTTGGAGTCGTTCTCCTAGTCTTTAACACGGCGATTTGATTTTGGAGTATTTCTATTGGATCTTTCATCATAAAATTTTATACAAATGTAAACGGCAGCTGCTGGAATCAAACGATGTTGAAAAATAAAAATAAAAATGGATAAAAATGGAGATGGACATGCTTTTCTTTGGACAGCGACATTATATTCGCCACCTCCTGCTCCTCAACGACGACAGCGAAGTTATATCTTGTCCCAGATACAGACGGAGATGAATTCCACACCATGCGTCTGAGTGCACGTCAAGCTGACTCAGCTACGCTTTCTGCCAGCGAATGCATTTTGAGCGAGACGCGCTAAGAAAATGCATCCTGGCGTTTTCAGGGCTTTCCAGTGGCGTCAAGAACTCTTATTACAAAGCTCTGGCCTCGCTCGGGATTCGTTCTTCTCCAAAAAGGGGTTTCGTTTTATCTTTGTTTAGACTGAGCCACTTTACATTCCTTACCACAGTGTTTCCCAAGCCTGGCCCTGCTGTCCGCCTCACTTTAGTGTGTTTCCTGCCTCGGCACAGCCACCTTAACCCAATAACGGGCTGTTAATGAGCTGACTAGTCAGATCAGGCGTGATGGGAGCAGAGAAAACATTAACAGTGCAGGACATCGGGCCTCCAGGACCAGGAATCAGAAGAGCAGCAGAGAAATCAGGACAGTGAAGCAAGTACGGGTTCAGTGAAGATTCCATACTGACATGTAAAGTCCTAATCTGACATGAATGACCACAGGAATGTAGGTCAGTGGGTAAATCCCATTTAGAGTGAAATAAAACAAAAAGAAAGAATTTATCTTGAAACATCTGACCCACTTTTATAGTTGTATCCTCTGCAGGATTTGTTGAGTATATCCGCAGGTTATTCCTACAGCGTTACCGTGACTACTATATGTGACCATATATGAAGAAAACACTGTTAATGAACTGTGTAGCTGGATCAGGTGTGTTGGGAGCAGGTAAACACTAAAGAGAGTGCAGAACATCAGGCTTTCTGGATGGATGAATGGACAGGCGGATGAATGGGCGGAGGGATGCACAGACGGACAGATGGGCGGGCGGAGGAATGGACGGACAGATGGGCGGACGGATGGACTGACGAACGGGTGGATGGATGGACGGACAGACAGATGGGTGGACGGACGGACAGACAGACAGGTGGATGGATGGACGGACGGGTAGATGGACAGACAGACGGGTGGATGGACAGACAGGCGGGAAGATGGACAGACGGGCAGAAGGATGGACAGACGGGCAGAAGGATGGACAGACATGCGGGCGGGTGGATGGACAGATGGGCGGACTGATGGATGGACGGACAGACAGATGGGCGGGCGGATGGATGGATGGACTGATGGACGGACTGATGGACTGACGGGCGGGTGGATGGACGGACTGATGGACTGACGGGCGGATGGACGGACTGATGGACTGACGGGCGGATGGACGGATCGGCGGACTGATGGATGGACGGATGGACAGATGGGCGGGCGGATGGATGGACGGATGGATGGGTGGACAGATGGACAGACTGATGGACTGACGGGTGGGCGGATGAATGGACGGACGGACAGACGGGCGGGTGGATGGATGGACGGGCGGGCGGATGGATGGGCAGGTGGGCGCTTTACTGATCCCAGAGGGAAATTCAAGACCTCAGCATTGAACCCATCCATGCAGTGGATACACACACACACACTAGGGGGCAGTGAGCACACTTGCTCGGAGCGGTGGGCAGCCCTACCTGCCCTACCACAGTGCCTGGCTTCCAGGACCAGGAATGAGAAACAAGGCTGCAGCCTCTCTGTTCTTTTATTATTATGTGTAATGAAAGGGAGTGAACTTGCTGCATGAGATGCTGGAGGGGGTCTCGGTCTGCACGACAAGTGAACTAAACTCTGCTAAGTAAGTACTGGGCACAAGACCAAAGGGGGGGGGGGGGGGGGCAGGCCTGTGTTTTTTCAGACGTTTACACTGATCCAGCAGTCTCGCTCTACAGTAATCCTACCGGCGATCCCTTCTCCAAACAGCTGGAAAGCAACTGGCACTGTGCGTATCCGTGTGGGCGTGACGGTTTGGTCTAGTCGAAGGCCGGTGTAATTTATTTACACAGTGCAGGAAAAAATGACTTTCCTTAAAAACATGTTAACAACTCCAGAAGTTAAAGTTACACAGTCGAGTCACATCATTATGACCACCAGCTAATATCCAGAGTGACCACCGAGTGCAGCACAGACAGCAGCTAGACGGACTGGGAGACTCAGTAAGGTCCTGGTAGGTGGTCACAGGTATCTGGAGGCATCATGCTGACTGCACTGACTGCTGGAGGTGGCGTGGAGGAGGACCCATAGAGCCAACACCACCATCCAGGTGGTCCCATGGTCCAAGGTAGTACTTGGAATGTAAAGCATGTATGGTGTACGTGATCTGCAAGGATGGATTCAGACCCAAATCCTTGCACATGCATGAGTGGACCCAGAGAAACATTCCCAGGCCATAACACTGCCACCTTGCCACCCATTAATAGGGGTGTAAGAAAAAAGAAAAAATATCGAATATCGGGATATTATGTTAGTGATACTGTATCGATTCTGAAAAACACGGTATCAATACACAGATTCCTGGCAGACAGTAAATCATTGTGTTGTGTTTAAACCTCTGACCACTAGATGGCAGTGTTGTAATCCATTTTCAGCTCCACTCCAACATTAACAAGCAGCACAAGGGCGCAGTGCTATTGTAAGTATTGGTAAAGCTGTTCATACAGTGGTGTGTTTTAATAGTAGGATTTGATAAATCACAGTATATCACTTTGTCTGCAGTATAGCAGTATATTGTGATATATTTATTTTGAGCGCTGTACCACGATACGTATTGTATCGCCAGGTTCTTGCCAATACACAGCCCTACCCATTAAGCTACTTCAGATCTGAAAAATAAACATCAGCATCTGTGACAAGACAACTCAACACTCTGGGTCCAAACCGATGTGTAGCTGTTACAATCGAACATAGAAGCTGCTGGACTGACCACTAGAGTCCTGAGCTCAACACCACTGACTGTGTTTAGGAAGCAGAAGAACCTTCTCTGGAGGTGTAGAAAACCATGTGTCTTTAATAAAGAAAGCAGGTAATGAAGGTAAAGAGTGGGCATAAATACTGAAAACTTCATAGTACATTTAGCTTTTGTGACTAGAATTTAAATAAATGTCGCTCTTTCTGTACGGCTCAGTGTTTATCCCCAGGTTTCAGACCACAGGGAAGTCTGGGAAGGTTATAGGAGGTCAGCATACGTGGGTTCTTCCCCGCTATGGTAGTTTCTGAATGGACACACTTACTCAGAGGTAGTGAAGTACTCCAGAGGTATTTCTGTCTGCTGTGTGTTGTTTGTACTAGAAAATTCCAGCACACTTCCCAAAAGTACAGCTAAGCAAATGTTCCAACCTCACAGCTTAACAAGAGACACCGATATTCAATTTAATTCAAGTTTATTTGTGTAGCACTTTTTACAACCATGTCATTTAAAACTCATTCATTTATAACTCGCTGTCCGGCCATATGCCATCTTAAATTTCTTTCTTAATTTCTTTAAACAGCTGTAATTATCAGACTCGCTCTGCTGATCAGGTTCCTAGAGTTTTTACTGAGCTGGGAAAATCTGCTTTTAGCTACAGAGCACCAGTGAGCTGAACTTTACTGCAAGAAACTCTATCAGCTCGCTGGTGTCACTAAATCATTTTAAACTTTTAGTTTATAACCACCTTCAGAAAACATGTACCTGTTTTAATTGAGTTTTTCTTTTGATTCTTAACTTTTTTATTTTTTCTGTCCCTACATCAATCCAATCTCGGTTTTACATTTTGTTTTATATCATTATTGGTTTAATTTACTTCATTTATTTAAAAAATCTTTTTATTTTATTGTTTTATATTTTTAGCTTGTCCACTTAAACTCTTATTTTGAATTATTTTTTTCTTAATTAAATTCATATATTGTTTGCCTGTTTTTCTAATATTTTTATCATTTAATTCTTATGTTTTACTCATGAAGTTCTTTATTTTAGTTTTATTCATTAAATATTGATTCTAATTTTAATGTATTTTCAGTCCCTTTAAGTTGTAAATGCTCGGATGCATTGTAAATGAGGGTATCAATGTATTACAGAGGGAAAATAAAGATTGATTAATTGTCAAAAGGAAGCTTTACAGAAGTCTAAAAAAACAGACAGTTACAACATATCCCCCAGTGAGGAAGCCAGTGGTTAGTATGGTGGTGTAGCGGTTAGTATGGTGGTGTAGTGGTTAGTACGGTGGTGTAGTGGTTAGTATGGTGGTGTAGTGGTTAGTACGGTGGTGTAGTGGTCAGTACGGTGGTGTAGTGGTCAGTACGGTGGTGTAGTGGTTAGTACGGTGGTGTAGTGGTTAGTATGGTGGTGTAGTGGTTAGTATAGAGGTGTAGTGGTCAGTATGGTGGTGTAGTGGTCAGTACGGTGGTGTAGTTGTTAGTATAGAGGTGTAGTGGTTAGTATAGAGGTGTAGTGGTCAGTATGGTGGTGTAGTGGTTAGTATAGAGGTGTAGTGGTTAGTATAGAGGTGTAGTGGTCAGTATGGTGGTGTAGTGGTTAGTATGGTGGTGTAGTGGTTAGTATGGTGGTGTAGTGGTTAGTGTGGTGGTGTAGTGGTTAGTACGGTGGTGTAGTGGTTAGTATGGTGGTGTAGTGGTTAGTATGGTGGTGTAGTGGTTAGTACGGTGGTGTAGTGGTCAGTACGGTGGTGTAGTGGTCAGTATGGTGGTGTAGTGGTTAGTACGGTGGTGTAGTGGTCAGTATGGTGGTGTAGTGGTCAGTATGGTGGTGTAGTGGTCAGTACGGTGGTGTAGTGGTTAGTATAGAGGTGTAGTGGTCAGTATGGTGGTGTAGTGGTTAGTATGGTGGTGTAGTGGTTAGTATGGTGGTGTAGTGGTTAGTGTGGTGGTGTAGTGGTTAGTATGGTGGTGTAGTGGTCAGTATGGTGGTGTAGTGGTTAGTATGGTGGTGTAGTGGTTAGTATGGTGGTGTAGTGGTCAGTATGGTGGTGTAGTGGTCAGTATGGTGGTGTAGTGATTAGTATGGTGGTGTAGTGGTTAGTACGGTGGTGTAGTGGTTAGTATGGTGGTGTAGTGGTTAGTATGATGGTGTAGTGGTCAGTATGGTGGTGTAGTGGTTAGTATGGTGGTGTAGTGGTTAGTATGGTGGTGTAGTGGTTAGTATGGTGGTGTAGTGGTCAGTATGGTGGTGTAGTGGTTAGTATGGTGGTGTAGTGGTTAGTATGGTGGTGTAGTGGTTAGTATGGTGGTGTAGTGGTCAGTATGGTGGTGTAGTGGTTAGTATGGTGGTGTAGTGGTTAGTGTGGTGGTGTAGTGGTTAGTACGGTGGTGTAGTGGTCAGTATGGTGGTGTAGTGATTAGTATGGTGGTGTAGTGGTTAGTACGGTGGTGTAGTGGTTAGTATGGTGGTGTAGTGGTCAGTATGGTGGTGTAGTGGTTAGTATGGTGGTGTAGTGGTTAGTACGGTGGTGTAGTGGTCAGTATGGTGGTGTAGTGGTTAGTATGGTGGTGTAGTGGTCAGTACGGTGGTGTAGTGGTCAGCACTGTCTCCTCACAGTAAGATGATCTGGGTTGGATTCCCGGTCCGGGTGGTTCTGTGTGTAGTGTGTATGGTCTCTCTGTGTTTGAGTGGGTACTCCGGTTTCCTCCCACAGTCCAAACACATGCAGGTTAGGATCCTCACTCTAAACTGATCGTAGGTGTGAATGTATTTGTGTGGCTGTATTTATACGCCCACCCCATCCACCCACCACCACATACACACTGGCACAGTGCCAACAATTATTTAACCCCTCCCAAACCTTCCATTCACCCCATGAACACCAAAATACGTACTTAGCAAGGCAGCAGCAGCAGCAGCTTCAGACTTCACTGATTCCCTCTGCGCTCCAGATACGCTCACCTGTTCTACTCACACTCAATCACAGCAGCTACAGAGCGTCAGATCTCCCTCAGCAGTGCTCTCCCTGGACTGATGAGCAGCGTGGGGCTTTCTGGGCTACACGCCATTCCCAGCTCCCCCCTACAGCTCCGGCCTCTTATCTGCCTCCTGTAACCGGAGGTCCACCATCTCATCAGCATCCTGCTTTTCCTTCTCTCCACAGCACACGTACATCACTGCTCACTTTTTCCACCATGTCTGCGCTGAACCAGACACAGGTTCAGTCGAGTCACATTATTATGACCTCCAACTTCGGACCCACTCATCCATGTGGAAGACCCATCTCAACCCATACATGCTGATGGTCTTCTCTGGGGCGGATGGGATATTCCAGCAAGACAACATACATTGGTTGGAAGAGCTGACCAAGACTTCCAAGTACTACCCCGGACACCTAATTCTCCAGAATTGAACCCAATTGAGCATCTGTGGGACCACCTTGATCTATGGATCCTCCTCCACGCTCCCTCCAGCAGCTGTGGGATGCACTGCAGTCAGCATGATACCTCCAGATACCTGTGTCCACCTACCAGGAGCTTATTGAGTCTCCCAATCCATCTAGCTGCTGTCCATGCTCCACACGATGGTCACTCTGGATATTAGCTGGTGGTCATAATAATGTGACTCGACTGTGTATACTGCTCTACAAACAAACCCTCTAACCTCAGGCGTTTCTGATGAGTTCCTGAAGATGTTCTAGACTCCAATGATTGTAAATAATCCTTCATCGTGACCGTATCGAGTCAAATCCAGTGTGTTGTGATTATTTGCAGCAATACGTTTGCAAGCTAGTCCACGCTCTGCAGCTCCACTGATCTCAAAGGTAGCAAGCATTCGGAATTAAGAGGCTGTCAGGATAAAATAAAGTTTACAGAGTTCTGTTTACTCTAATAGATCCCGGCTTGGAATTATAAGAGATCTGGCCAGTGGGATAAACTGAATACACAGCTTAAAAACCTGGCTATAAAGAAACACATGCTCACCAGTTGACAGGGTTTGTATACACACCAGCACACACACGCCAAATATCCGTCTGTCCAAACCACAAAAACCTTCATCATATGTTTAAACAGAACCGCTTCGGAGAGACGTGAGGGATGGGCGCCGTCAGCATCACCTAATTATCATCACGAGTGCATCACATGAGTTATTTAATATAGAGGAACGAGAGGAGACCCAGCTGAACTACTAAACATACTTACACCAAATCCTTCTCATATCTCCACTCACTGTCCACTGTATCAGCTCCACTGACCATACAGGACCTCCACTCACTGTCCACTGTATCAGCTCCACTGTCCATACAGGACCTCCACTCACTGTCCACTGTATCAGCTCCACTGACCATACAGGACCTCCACTCACTGTCCACTGTATCAGCTCCACTGACCATACAGGACCTCCACTCACTGTCCACTGTATCAGCTCCACTGACCATACAGGACCTCCACTCACTGTCCACTGTATCAGCTCCACTGACCATACAGGACCTCCACTCACTGTCCACTGTATCAGCTCCACTGACCATACAGGACCTCCACTCACTGTCCACTGTATCAGCTCCACTTACCATACAGGACCTCCAGTCACTGTCCACTGTATCAGCTCCACTGACCATACAGGACCTCCACTCACTGCCCACTGTATCAGCTCCACTGACCATACAGGACCTCCACTCACTGCCCACTGTATCAGCTCCACTGACCATACAGGACCTCCACTCACTGTCCACTGTATCAGCTCCACTGACCATACAGGACCTCCACTTACAGACTGCAGTTCATCTGATTCTCTGTATACTTTATTACTCTGTTCTTTAATGATCAGGACCCCCACAGGACCACCATAGAGCAGATACTATTACGGAGGTGGTGTGTTAGTTAGTGTGTGTTGTGCTGGTGTGAGTGGTTCAGACATAGCAGTGCTGCTGGAGTGTTTAAACACCTCAGTGTCACTGTTGGACTGAGAATCATCCACCAACCAAAACTATCCAGACAGCAGTGTCCTGTGGGCGGCGTCCTGTGTCCACTGATGAAGAACTAGAGGAACACAAACTGTGCAGCAGCAGATGAGCTACTGTCTCTGACTTTACATCTACAAGGTGGACCAGCAAGTAGTAGGAGTGTCTAATAGAGTGGACCGTGAGTGGACACAGTGTTTAAACACACACCTCCCTAATAGTATCTGCTCTGTGGTGGTCCTGATCATTGAAGAACAGAGTAATAAAGTATACAGAGAATCAGACACAGACTACAGTCTGTAAGTGGAGCTCCTGTATGGTCAGTGGAGCTGATACAGTGGACGGTGAGTGGAGATGTAGGAAGGGTGTACCTAATAAAGTGGCCAGTGGGTGCACATAGGAATCCACATTTTCCTCCAGTTCATTCAATCAGAGTCACTCCAGATCCAGATTTTTCAAGTTTCATTTCATTGCAGTCTGTTGGCTCCTGATTGCTTTGCCGCTGCCCACATCTCTCATCTCCGGGCTTCGTTGTTTTATTTTGGACCAAAAGGGTCCAAAAAAAGAGAAAAATGGAACAAAACAAACTTCAGTTCCTTCGCTGACGGACGCTGGAGGTACTAAACTGTTCCGCTGCAGTTCAGTGCAAAGGTTCTGTTGAAACCTCCTCCTTTTCAAGCAGGACTTTCATTTTCTTTTATTCTCGTTCTGGTCATGATAGTTTTGAAATCGGGTTTTAGGCAGAGGCGGGAAGCTATACACAGGCACCATAACTGCAAGTACCTTCCCAAAACCCCACAGTTCTCCAGGGTTCTCCAGGGTTCTCCAGAGTTCTCCACAGAACTGCACTGGAACCTCTTAGTACAGTATGCTTCTGTCAGCAATCATCATAGGAACTGATGTTTGTGCTGTACTTATAAAGATATACTATAAGCTACTTGGGCAAAGGTAGAGTACTTGAAGTACCTAAAGTACTTGAGTCCAAGTAAATGTGTGAAATAAGTATTAGTTGCTTACAGGATCAATCTGTAACCTCCCGAATTTATACTCCAAACAAAAACAGATACAACAGACCACCTGGTTCATTTTGGAATGTTTTCATGTAAAACTCTTACAAATATCTTTCAAATGGTTCACAGTTGTATTTAGAACCAGGAGCACATTTGCATCCTTAAATGGTTCTTGAAATGTGTGGGGAATATATTATATATGGTTCTGCGTAAAACTTTTTGAATGGTTCTACGTGGCACCAAATAGGATTCTGTTATTGTTATGCTGTTAATATTGTAACACTTTTTGGTGGCAAATGGTTTCTAAAACACTGCCTTCACTAAAGAACTCTTAAACTACACACTACAACTCACTACACAATACCAACAACAGTACACACTACAACTCACTACACAATACCAACAACAGTACACACTACAACTCACTACACAATACCAACAACAGTACACACTACAACTCACTACACAATACCAACAACAGTACACACTACAACTCACTACACAATACCAACAGTACACACTACAACTCACTACACAATACCAACAACACTATACACTACAACTCACTACACAATACCAACAACACTATACACTACAACTCACTACACAATACCAACAACAGTACACACTACAACTCACTACACAATACCAACAACAGTACACACTACAACTCACTACACAATACCAACAACAGTACACACTACAACTCACTACACAATACCAACAACACTATACACTACAACTCACTACACAATACCAACAACACTATACACTACAATTCACTACACAATACCAACAACACTATACACTATAACTCACTACACAATACCAACAACACTACACACTACAACTCACTACACAATACCAACAACAGTACACAATACAACTCACTACACAATACCAACAACACTATACACTACAACTCACTACACTGTACCTACCTCACTATACACTATAACCCACTACACTATACCAACCACACCAACCACACTACACACTATAACCCACTACACTATACCAACATCACTATACACTATAACCCACTACACTACACCAACCACACTATAACCCACTACACTATACCAACCTCACTATACACTATAACCCTCTACACTACACACTATAACCCACTACACTATACCAACCACACTACACACTATAACCCACTACGCTATACCAACCACACTATACACTATAACCCACTACACTATACCAACCACACTATACACTATAACCCACTACACTATACACTATAACCCACTACACTATACCAACCACACTAGACACTATAACCCACTACACTACACCAACCACACTACACACTATAACCCACTACACTATACCAACCACACTACACCCCACTACACTATACCAACCACACTACACACTATAACTCACTACACTATACCAACAACACTATACACTATAACCAACTACACTATACCAACCACACTATACACTATAACCCACTACACTATACCAACCTCACTATACACTATAACCCACTACACTATACCAACCACACTACACACTATAACCCACTACACTATACCAACCTCACTATACACTATAACCCACTACACTATACCAACCATGCTATACACTATAACCCACTACACTATACCAACCACACTATACACTATAACCCTCTACACTATACCAACCACACTACACACTATACCAACCACACTACACACTATAACCCACTACACTATACCAACCACACTACACCCCACTACACTATACCAACCACACTACACACTATAACTCACTACACTATACCAACAACACTATACACTATACACTATAACCAACTACACTATACCAACCTCACTATACACTATAACCCACTACACTACACCAACCATGCTATACACTATAACCCACTACACTATACCAACCACACTATACCAACCACACTACACACTATAACCCTCTACACTATACCAACCACACTACACACTATACCAACCACACTACACACTATAACCCACTACACTATACCAACCACACTACACACTACACACTATAACCCACTACACTATACCAACCACACTATACACTATAACCCACTACACTATACCAACCACACTATACACTATAACCCACTACACTATACCAACCACACTACACACTACAACCCATTACACTATACCAACCTCACTATACACTATAACCCACTACACTATACCAACCACACCACACACTATAACCCACTACACTATACCAACCACACTATACACTATAACCCACTACACTATACACTATAACCCACTACACTATACCAACAACACTACACACTATAACCCACTACACTATACCAACCACACTACACACTATAACCCACTACACTATAACAACCACACTACACACTATAACCCACTACACTACACCAACCACACTATAACCCACTACACTATACCAACCACACTACACACTATAACCCACTACACTATACCAACCTCACTATACACTATAACCCACTACACTATACCAACCACACTATACACTATAACCCACTACACTATACACTATAACCCACTACACTATACCAACAACACTACACACTATAACCCACTACACTACACCAACCACACTATAACCCACTACACTATACCAACCACACTACACACTATAACCCACTACACTATACCAACCACACTACACACTATAACCCACTACACTATACCAACCACACTACACACTATAACCCACTACACTATACCAACCACACTATACACTATAACTCACTACACTATACCAACCACACTATACACTATAACCCACTACACTATACCAACCACACTATACACTATAACCCACTACACTATACCAACCACACTACACACTATAACCCTCTACACTATACCAACCACACTATACACTATAACCCACTACACTGTATGAAGTGTTTAAGATACCACTCTATGTAAGTTTGGCTCTATTTGTTTATGTGACTGAGGCGGAGTGAGCTCAGTAAGTACTCATGTGTTCCACAAATAAAGTGATGTATAAAATCCAGAACTTCTGCACAACACGAGGAGGAACCGGTTTCTCGCGAGAACAGAACCAAACAGAACCGAACCGAACGAGTGAGCAAAGCAAGCCGAGTTAATTAACACACTAATTCCGTTAGACTCCCAGTTCTCGCCAGCGTCCAGCTCGCATTTGCCCGTTCCACCTTAAAACCTTGCACCGTAACTGCTGCACCTTTTAAGGTGGAACTGGAAGTTTCCTACAAGACGCTGGACTATAGAGGAACTCCAGCCTCGTCCACTGTGGCGAGAAACAGCTTCAGTTAACCTACGTGACCAACAGAGTAGCGAACTAAAGTCTAAAAACTAATAAAATTACTGTTCTGGCAAAATACGAGCCCCTCTGAGGGAGAGAGGGGTGTGAAAATAAAGAGTTTCCTCCAGAAGAAAAGGAGGAAAGTGGATCTCTCGGTGTTCTCCGGCTTCCAAACAAAGTTAACAGAGGAGGTTCTGCTGGAAAGCAGCCGAGCTGTGAGAAGAAGACGTACCTCGAGTCTGTTAGCCCAAACCAGCCGTGATAGCCAGCAGGCTGCCTCGCGTCCTCGAGTCAGAGCAGAGCTTTAATCCAGAAACGGAGGAGTGAGGACGGGGGTCCCGTCCGGAGGAGATAAAGGGGGTCTTTTCCTGCAGTATCCGCTCTTCAGCCTCATTAAAAGTTGCTCCGAGGTCCCGCCACACGTCTCCTCCTGCGCGCGGAGGCTGCCGACGCGCGTAGCTGTGCTCGGGTCAACACGAGTGAGTGAGCCGCTCGGTGGCCGGAGCGATGGGAGGAGTCAGCCTATCGCTGACGAGCTGGCTCGCCGCCGACCAATCAGAAGCGATCTCCGCTATAAACACAAACCCCGCCAGCCTCGGTTTACAGTCGAGCTCTGCTTCACTACAGGGTTGTGTTCTCGCCGCTACTGCAGCTTCAAGAGCCGTACGTTCGAATAAGAGTGATAATTTATATATTTAAAAGTTTAATTAGCTTAAAGTCTTTTAGACACACTTTATTTTCTACTATGAAGAATATTGTAGCTCTCCGAAGTACAAGCATCACCGAAATAGTAACTTTGCAGCAGAGGACAAAAACTGTCTACACTTTTAATGTAAGTCAATGGAACCAGAATTGTTTCCAAGCTATTCTGGAGCATTTCTATTGGTCCGTTCAAAATTAAATTTGCACATGATGTAAAGAGCAGCTGTGGCGTTCAGATGATATAAAAATATAAAAATGGACAAAATTATATGCAAGTACTGTAAGCTCTGTAGCAGCAGTAAGATAGATAGATAGATAGATAGATAGATAGATAGATAGACAGATACTTTATTGATCCTGAAGGAAATTTAGCTGCCAATAGCAGTTACACAGTACAAAACAAAGTACAAAACACAGTACAAAAAACAATAAGATATATAACACAGTATAAATAAAGAAGAATAAAGAATATAGTCAAGAATATATGAATACAAACTATGCACCCTGACTGAAGGTAAAAAGGTAGTGCAGTAATAAATTAGGTAATGTGCAAGAGAAAAACGGGTATCAGTAGATATATGACAGTACTGGGATATTTATTTTTAAAAAAAATTTTAAAATGTAAAAAAAATTAAAAATAAAAATAAATAAATAAATGTGTAGATTTATTTAAAAAAATAAGAAATGTGCAAAGAATTTATTAAAAAAATAAATAAATGTGAAAAGAAAAATAAATAAATGTGCAAAGAGTAGTGTAGTGTAGTGTAGTCGGCTACATACGCACAGCCGACTCTACACTAACACAATATATGACCACAGTGTTTCAGGTTTCAGTGATAGACTGTGATTTTTGACTTCATTTAATGTCTATATACTTTCTGAACCCAGTGGTCAGTAACGTAACAGGCTCTACTCACAGTGGAAGCAGGCTAGGGACATCTCTGAGCTCCTAAAGCTTTTACAAGGAATGTATAATAAAACAGATAGGAATCAAAGTCTCAGGCTTTAATTGTGATGAGGAACACAGTTCTGGACACGCTCTGCTGTAGCACAGAGTAAACATTCTTTTGGGAATACCCTCTATGTAGATCTGTCTGGGCATGACGGGGCTGACTGGTAGGCAGGTTGTTTAACAAACAATATCTTTTGGACCAAATATTTATATTCAAAACTATTCCAAACTATTTCTACCTCATATCAAACGACTGGGAGTCACTGGTATTTGATCTGAAGCTGTTACAAGTAAGACACACAGATCAGCCATAACATTAAAACCACCTCCTTGTTTCTATACATCATGTTATCAGCTCCACTGACCATACAGGACCTCCACTTACAGACTGTAGTTCATCTGATTCTCTGTATACTTTATTACTCTGTTCTTTAATGATCAGGACCCCCACAGTCTAGCACTGCTGTGTCTGATCCACTCACACCAGTGCACATCAAGAGCGAACGCTGTGTGCAGCACGGACAGCAGCTAGACGGACTGGGAGACTCAGTAAGGTCCTGGTACGTGGTCACAGGTATCTGGAGGTATCATGCTGACTGCAGTGCATCCCACAGCTGCTGGAGGGAGCATGGAAGAGGATCCATAGAGCCAACACCACCATCCAGGTGGTCCAACAGATGCTCAGTCAGGTTCAAGTCTGGGGAATTAGGGGTCCAGGGAAGTACTTGGAAGACTTCTTCCGATCAATGTGGGACATTTCTAGTCATGTGACATGTCTCATTGTCTTGCTGGAAGATCCCATCCACCCCAGAGAAGACCATCAGCATGTATGGTGTACGTGATCTGCAAGGATGGGTTCAGACCCAAATAGGTTGAGAGGGTCTTTCTACATGGATGAGTGGGTCCAGAGAATGCCACGAAAACATTCCCCAGACCTTTACAGCTGTTGGTTTAGTGAAACAGTTGTTTATCTTTTTATCATTTTAAACATCCATTGATCTGTATAAAGGAAAATAGTAAACATTAGAGGACAAGAGAGAGTGGTCAGTCCTTCAGTGGACCTTCTCCAACAAGGGGTACATTTGGTGTGTATGTATGTGTGTATGTGTGTGTGTGAGGCATTCTTGTTGAAACAAAGAGCTGTTGTATTTGACTTTGGTGAGTCTCACATTGGTGTCAGAAGTGGTGCAGGGAAGATCACAGGGACTTGAGAAAGTGTCACCAGGCCAGAAGAAAAGTTCTCACATTATGTTCTAGTGTGACCACTCAGAGTGGGTTATTTGGACCCCATATATTTCTTTAAGCAGCCTATTCTCTGGTGTGTTTGTGTTAATGTACCAAAAATGGAATTAATCAGACTTTAATTACAGTTTAATTACTGTGTCTTTATGTCTGATACATATAAACAGCCTCTGTTCTGATTGTCTGCCCTGTTTAGCAGCAGTCTGGGCTGAAATACTAATTATCCACTTTATAGGTCTACAGTAAAAGGCATTACTGGGTCCCAGTGCTCCTTCATAACCGTTACACAGTGGCTTCCTTGTGTATTCAGACACTACTGTGGGTTAAAAAGGGTGTTCATTCTTTAAGCTCCGCTTGTTAGCACGTCCGGGTGTCTAGTGAGTCTCCACTGAGTCTCTACTGAGCCTCTAATAAGTCTCTACTAAGTCCCTACTGAGTCTCTACTAAGTCTCTACTGAGCCTTTACTGAGTCCCTACTGAGTCTATACCGAGTCACTTCCGAGTGTCTACTAAACCTCTACTGAGTTCCTATCTAGTCCCTACTGAGTCCCTACTGAGTCTCTAGTGAGTCTCTTCCGAGTCTCTACTGCGCGTGTACTGAGTATCTACTGAGCCTGTACTGAGCCTGTACTGAGTCTCTACTGAGCCTGTACTGAGCGTGTACTGAGTCTCTACTGAGCCTGTACTGAGTCTATACTGAGTCTCTACTGAGCCTGTACTGAGTCTCTACTGAGTCTACCGAGTCTCTACTGAGCCTGTACTGAGCCTCTAATCAGTCTCTACTAAGTCCCTACTGAGCCTTTACTGAGTCCCTACTGAGTTTCTACTGAGTCTATACCGAGTCACTTCCGAGTCTCTACTAAACCTCTACTGAGTTCCTATCTAGTCCCTACCGAGTCCCTACTGAGTCTCTAGTGAGTCTCTACTGAGTATCTACTGAGCCTGTACTGAGTCTCTACTGAGCGTGTACTGAGTCTCTACTGAGCCTGTACTGAGTCTCTACTGAGCGTGTACTGAGTCTCTACTGAGCGTGTACTGAGTCTCTACTGAGCCTGTACTGAGTCTCTACTGAGCGTGTACTGAGTCTCTACTGAGCCTGTACTGAGTCTACTGAGCTGCTGAGTTTCTGTCTGTTCAGCAGCTGCAGTTCTGAATTCCTAAAAAACTCCTCAGTTCTGATTCTAGAACGTTCCTTGTGATGAGAGAGAGAAGAGGAACCGTCTGCAGTTGATTCTGTGAATATAATTCTTATACTAATGAAGAAACACTAAGTTCAGTTCCACTGGACTCTAATGCTAGTCTAACGAGCTAATCTAGCTTATATTAGCTCCCACTGGTAAAATCTAAAGTGGTTGTTTGTGGATCTCCTTTATAAACAACTTGCATAACGTTTCAAAGGTTGTTTCTTGCTGTTTAAATTGAGTTTTTCTTTTGACTCTTAACTTTTTTTTTCTGTCCTTTTATCTATCCAATTTTGGTTTTACATTTTGTTTTATTTTCATCATTTACTTTCTTCATAATTTTTAATTTATATTTATTTGTATTTAATTTACTTCATTTAAAAAAAAATCTTTTTATTTCATTGTTTTATATTTTTAGCTTGTCCACTTAAACCTTTATTTTGAATTATTTATTTCTTAAATAAATTCTTATATTGTTTGCCTGTTTTTCTAATATTTTTATCATTTAATATGATGTTTTACACATAAGGGTCTTTATTTTAGTTTTCTTGATTAAATATTGATTCTAATTTTTATGCATTTTCAGTCTCTTTAAGTTGTAAATGCTCTGATGCATTGTAAATAAGTGTTACCCTCGATGTATTACTGAGGGAAAATAAAGTTTGATTGATTGATTGATTGATTGATTTCTCTGAACTAACATCTACATTTTGGGTTTATTAGCTGTTTGTTTTTTTTTGTTAACCTGCTAAAGCAAAGATAGCTAGCCTTAGCATCACCTCCGCTAGATAGCTATTCTTGTTAGCCTTTGTCTGACCAACAGGCCTGACAACTGAAACATGAAGATGTGGCTTCATTGCAAGAAACACTATATAGTAGTTTGTTCTAGATAGAGATACGTACCGTGACTGAACACAGAGAGCTTCTGTAAGTCGATTTGCATAAGAGCGTCTGTTAAATGTGGTTAATGTAAATGTACCTTATCGACAGCAGCCATTTACACTCTGGATACGTAATAGAGTCAGTTATCATAACATCACAAAACAAAAACACGGACTACAGGAGAGAAAAACTCTCTTTACTTTCAGTGTAAGTCAATGGAACCGGAATTAGAATGAAATAGAGATAAAAGATTTTCTTTGGACAGTAATTATATGATCTGTATGGACTGAATAATACAATTTAGAACCATTTATGTTCAGACCTCCGCATTTAACCCATCCCTGCAGTGAAACACCCTCACACACACACACACACACACACACACACACACCCTCACACACACACACTCACACACAAACAAACACACACACACACACACAAACACACACATACACACTCACCCACACACACACTCACACACACACACACACACACACACCCTCACACACACACACTCACACACAAACAAACACACACACACACACACAAACACACACATACACACTCACCCACACACACACTCACACACACACACACACACCCTCACACACACACACTCACACACAAACAAACACACACACACACACACAAACACACACATACACACTCACCCACACACACACTCACACACACACACACACCCTCACACACACACACACACACACACTCACACACACACACACACTCACACACACACACACACATAAACACACACACACACACTCACACACACACACCCTCACACACACACACACACACACACTCACACACACACACCCACACAAACACAAACACACACACAAACAAACACACACACACACACAAACACACACATACACACTCACCCACACACACAATCACACACACACACCCTCACACACACACACACACACAAACACACACTCACACACACTCACTCACACTTACACACTCAGTCACACACACACTCACATACACACACTCACACACAAACACACACACATACACACACACAAACACAAACACACACACACAAACACTCACACACACACACACACACACACACAAACACACACATACACACTCACCCACATACACACATTAGGGTGCAGTGAAACACCCACGTATACACACACACACACAAATACACACAAACACACACACACACACACACAAACACAAGAACACACACACACACAAATACACACAAACACACGCACACACTAGGGGGCAGTGAAACACCCACATACACACACACACACTAGGGGCCAGTGAAACACCTACATACACATACACTAGTGAACACACACACTAGGGGGCAGTGAACACACTTCTCTAGAGTGGTGTGCAGTCCAATCCACAGTACCCCAGGGAGCAGTTAGGGGTTAAGTGTCTTGTTCAAGGGCACTTCAGTCGTGTCCTGTCTGTTCAGGGGATCACAAGTCTGGTTCCTCAACCTCCAGACCAGGAGGAACGTAAGAACCTTTGGTTTTTCTTCATATGGGCTCTTAAAAAGAAACATAAATCACTCTCCTGCTGTGTGTATGCACACACTCACTCCACACACTCACTCCACACCACCACACACTGACTCCACACACTGACTCCACACACTCACTCCACACCACCACACACTGACTCCACACACTCACTCCACACACTCACTCCACACCACCACACACTGACTCCACACACTCACTCCACACCACCACACACTGACTCCACACACTGACTCCACACACCACCACACACTGACTCCACACACTGACTCCACACACTCACTCCACACCACCACACACTGACTCCACACACTGACTCCACACCACCACACACTGACTCCACACCACCACACACTGACTCCACACCATCACACACTCACTCCACACCACCACACACTGACTCCACACACTGACTCCACACCACCACACACTGACTCCACACCACCACACACTGACTCCACACACTGACTCCACACCACCACACACTGACTCCACACACTGACTCCACACACTGACTCCACACACTGACTCCACACCACCACACACTGACTCCACACACTGACTCCACACCACCACACACTGACTCCAAACCACCACACACTGACTCCACACACTGACTCCACACCACCACACACTGACTCCACACACTGACTCCACACCACCACACACTGACTCCACACCACCACACACTGACTCCACACACTGACTCCACACCACCACACACTGACTCCACACACTGACTCCACACCACCACACACTGACTCCACACCACCACACACTGACTCCACACACTGACTCCACACCACCACACACTGACTCCACACCACCACACACTGACTCCACACACTGACTCCACACCACCACACACTGACTCCACACCACCACACACTGACTCCACACACTGACTCCACACACTGACTCCACACACTGACTCCACACCACCACACACTGACTCCACACCACCACACACTGACTCCACACCACCACACACTGACTCCACACACTGACTCCACACCACCGCACACTGACTCCACACCACCGCACACTGACTCCAATGAACAGGAAGTGCCTGAGGCAGCGTTAGTATGTAAACTAGGCCAGAGTACCTTTAAGGCCCTTCGCCTATAAAACCTGACGATGTCTAACCTGCTCGTTTGCGTGATGGGGTTTCCAAACAGTGAACATTGTAAATGTTTACAATGTAAAATATAGAATTAAGTAAATGATGTGTTGATGTGAAGATGTATATGAGTCACAGTAAACCTCCTCTGTGATACCAGGCATTCAGACCTCGAGGAGAAAGGAGAGCTGAACATGCTGGAACAGAGACGCCTGTATAGCCTATGGCACATCATATGGTATGTATGTACAGTACTGTAGGTTTTAGGCAGTTGGGGAAATTATTATATTCAAAAAGCTGCTATATCCTCTTCTACATCAGCTGTGCTGCTCTGTGATTGGTCACATTTCTGATATTGGGGGTTTAGCTTTTTATATTAGACCAAAATAATAAAAATAATAGAGAAATTTAGAGTATTATTTAGAGATTAATAGAGAAGTTCCACTGCAGGTCTAGAAGATACTCAGTACTTAAGTAAGATACTCTGTTCTTAAGTATTTTTTTACCTGATACGTTTGTACTTTTACTCAAGCAGTTCTATAGAATACTCAGTACTTAAGTAATTTTTGTACTTTTACTCAAGCTGTTTTGTAAGATACTCAGTACTTAAGTGATTTTTCAACCTGATACTTTTGTACTTTTACTCAAGCAGTTCTACAAGATACTCAGTACTTAAGTAATTTTTGTACTTTTACTCAAGCTGTTATATAAGATACACAGTACCTTAGTAATTTTTTACCCTGATACTTTCGTGCTTTTACTCAAGCAGTTCTGTAAGATACTCAGTGCGTAAGTAATTTTTTATCCTAATACTTCTGTACTTTTATTCAAGCAGTTCTATAAAATACTCAGTACATGCGTATTTCTTTTAACCTGATACTTTTTACTTTTACACAAGCAGTTCTGTAAGATACTCTGTTCTTAAGTATTTTTTAACCTGATGCTTTCGTACTTTTACTCAAGCTGTTCTATAATATACTCCGTACTTAAGTAATTTTTAACCTGATACTTTCGTACTTTTACACAAGCTGTTCTATAAGATACTCAGTACTTAAGTAATTTTTAACCTGATACTTTCGTACTTTTACTCAAGCAGTTCTGTAAGATACTCTGTTCTTAAGTATTTTTTTAACCTGATGCTTTTGTACTTTTACTCAAGCTGTTTAATTTTAATTTACTTTTACTTGTATTTTATCTAAATATCAATACTTTTACTTGAGTATTTTACTTGATTCAGGCTACTTGAACCAGCTTGGCCTGTTTATGCGTCAAAACATCTTTAAAGTATATTTAGATTGTTTGTTGTTTTGCTGAACATAAACTACAATGGAGAGACTAATCACTGGAAAAAAGATATTTATTAATTATTTTCCATTTTATCCCACTAGTCGGGGTCACAGGGGGGCTGGAGCCAATCCCAGTACCAAGCTGATAATGTAAACGGAGCCTGAACGTCTCCCACCTCGTTCCCATTATAAACTATAAGTCCACGATACTTCCGCACGTCTGGACTCAAACGAATTTAGTAAAGCATTTAGCTGGAGCCTCTATATTAGGTTTCCTATGAGGTTCTAATTAATGTGTTATTGCTGGAACATATTAAACCTGTAGCTTCTACACACATGAGCTGCTGTTGTTTTACCATATTAAACTAATTTCACGTCACCTGCAGACCCTGCTGTTCATCTTAAGGCTCATATTCTTCTTTCATATGTTCCATAAACAGAAGCGTGAGTCATCGTGAATATTTCACTCGTCCTGCAGGTTGGCACATTGGTAAACTTCACACTTGTTGTGTTTCCATTTCAGACTCGTAGTGAGAGCCATCTGTGGAGCAGATGTTAGGCAGATCATCTTAGGCCTGTCGGAGCAGCTCAGGTATTAACCAGGAAGAAAGAAATCCACCTATTCATACGAGCAAGTCTGAGAAGTCAAGGAGCCAAGATGAAGCAGCTATTGTACCATCATCATTTGCTGGGGAACCTGATTGGTTCTGGTAGTTCCTGACCGTGCCAAACTAACCACAGCCTCTTTAAACAGGGGGAGGGGGAGGGGGGGGGGGTGTAGCCTATTCATTCAGTCTGTACATATTTGAGCCCACCCGTTCCTGTTAAAGTGATAAAGGATGCTGTTACTGCTGAGAGTCTATAGAAACCTATTAAAGACGGAGACAGGCTTGTGTTGATATGATGGACAAATTGAAACAAACAATATAAATATTTTATAATAATATTTATCTTTATTTTATCTTTCATTTTCACTAATATGACTTTTTATAAAATTGATTTATTTTTAACCAATCAGTGCAGTGAAACACCCACAGTAGTGAACATACACACACTAGGGGCCAGTAAAACTCCCACATATACTCACACTGGTCAACACACACACTAGGGTACAATGAAACACTCGCACCCACACATTCACTAGTGAACACACACACACACTAGGGGGCAGTAAAACACTCACACTCTCACACACACACACACACTAGTAAACACACCCCCATACCCAGGGGGCACTGAAACATCTATCCACACACACTAGAGTGTAGTGAAACTCCACATACACACACACACTTATAAATAAACACACATACTTAGGGGCACTGAAACACCTAACCACATACACACACTAGTGAACACACACACTAGAATGTAGTGAAACTCCACATACACACACACACATACACTAGTAAACACACACCCATACTTAGGGGGCACTGAAACACCTACCCACACACACACACACACACTAGGGGGCAGTAAAACACCCACATACACACACACACCAGTGAACAAACACACTAAGGGACAGAGAAACACCCACATACACACACACACTAGAGAGTAGTAAAATACATACACATACACACGCTAGTAAACACACACCCATACATAGGAGGCACTACCCACACACAAGCACACACACACTAGGGGGCAGTAAAACACTCACATACACACACCAGTGAACAAACACACTAAGGGGCAGAGAGGCACCCACATACACACACAGACACACTAGTAAACACACACACTAGGGGGTAGTGAGTGGTGGGCAGCCCTATCCACAGTCCGCGGGGAGCAGTTGGGGGTTTTTGCTCAAGGGCACTTCAGTCGTGTTCTTTTGGTTCAGGAGATCAAACCAGTGCTTCTCGTCACGAGGCTGGTTCCCCGACCTCCAGCTCACGACTGCCCTCATATACGACTTCAGGAAGCTGAGAATAATCTGATTAACTGCTGTTCGTTAGCCTACTGGATAAATTACAGTGTTTGTAAATGTAGTAGCGGTGTGACTCAGACGGACCACCCACAGTGATCACACTCACCTGTTAACTGACCACACGAGTGTCTGAGTCACTGGAGCGACGGGAGGAGGAACATCACGACAGCAGAGCAGAACCAGGGGAGCTGGAGACGCTGGAACACGTGCAGTTCAGGTGGAAACGCTGATCCATATAAATCACACCGACTCTGTTCCTTCAGGAATGCTTTAATCCGGCCCACCATATAGAACATACACACAACTCAACAATCCGGCCCACCGTACAGAACATACACACAACTCAACAATCCGGCCCACCGTACAGAACATACACACAACTCAACAATCCGGCCCACCATACAGAACATACACACAACTCAACAATCCGGCCCACCGTACGGAACATACACACAACTCAACAATCCGGCCCACCGTACGGAACATACACACAACTCAACAATCCGGCCCACCGTACGGAACATACACACAACTCAACAATCCGGCCCACCGTACGGAACATACACACAACTCAACAATCCGGCCCACCGTACGGAACATACACACAACTAACCACTACACCACTATACTAACCACTACACCACCATACTAACCACTACACCACCGTACTAACCACTACACCACCATACTGACCACTACACCACCATACTAACCACTACACCACCGTACTAACCACTACACCACCGTACTAACCACTACACCACCGTACTAACCACTACACCACCATACTAACCACTACACCACTATACTAACCACTACACCACCATACTAACCACTACACCACCGTACTAACCAATACACCACCGTACTAACCACTACACCACTATACTAACCACTACACCACCATACTAACCATTACACCACCGTACTAACCAATACACCACCGTACTAACCAATACACCACCGTACTGACCACTACACCACCGTACTGACCACTACACCACCATACTGACCACTACACCACCACACTAACCACTACACCACTATACTAACCACTACACCACCATACTAACCACTACACCACCATACTAACCACTACACCACCATACTAACCACTACACCACCGTACTAACCAATACACCACCGTACTAACCACTACACCACCGTACTGACCACTACACCACCGTACTGACCACTACACCACCGTACTGACCACTACACCACCGTACTGACCACTACACCACCGTACTAACCACTACACCACCGTACTGACCACTACACCACCGTACTGACCACTACACCACCGTACTAACCACTACACCACCGTACTAACCACTACACCACCGTACTAACCAATACACCACCGTACTGACCACTACACCACCATACTGACCACTACACCACCATACTAACCACTACACCACCATACTAACCACTACACCACCATACTAACCACTACACCACCGTACTAACCACTACACCACCATACTAACCACTACACCACCATACTAACCACTACACCACCGTACTAACCACTACACCACCGTACTAACCACTACACCACCGTACTGACCACTACACCACCGTACTAACCACTACACCACCATACTAACCACTACACCACCGTACTAACCACTACACCACCGTACTAACCACTACACCACCGTACTAACCACTACACCACCATACTGACCACTACACCACCGTACTAACCAATACACCACCGTACTAACCAATACACCACCGTACTGACCACTACACCACCATACTGACCACTACACCACCATACTGACCACTACACCACCGTACTGACCACTACACCACCGTACTAACCACTACACCACCATACTGACCACTACACCACCATACTGACCACTACACCACCATACTAACCACTACACCACCATACTGACCACTACACCACCATACTGACCACTACACCACCATACTGACCACTACACCACCATACTAACCACTACACCACCATACTGACCACTACACCACCATACTGACCACTACACCACCATACTGACCACTACACCACCATACTAACCACTACACCACCGTACTAACCACTACACCACCGTACTAACCACTACACCACCGTACTAACCACTACACCACCATACTGACCACTACACCACCATACTGACCACTACACCACCATACTGACCACTACACCACCATACTAACCACTACACCACCATACTGACCACTACACCACCATACTGACCACTACACCACCATACTGACCACTACACCACCATACTGACCACTACCAGGAGATTTAGACAGAGGACTGAGAATTGCTGATAATAGGACTATATACAAAATAAGCCTTTATACAAAAATAGACTTTAATACAAACATTTTTATATTCTTTAAAAATCATCTGATACACTTACATTAACAGTGAAATGGACAATATTGTTAGTGAATTGCATGAAAATTGCATGAAATGAAATTCTAAAGTGATTCTAAACCTTTGAGCGGTAGTGTATATATATATATATCTTTGTCCAACACTCATGACTTCATTCCAATGAGCCAAACCTGCAGCCATCATTTCCTGCTGCTCTCCGCTCCTCTGACTCACTAATTGATCATAAAGTGAAGTCTGGCCGTAACTCACGCGGTATCTCAGAATGCTGGTGCTGATCTAGGATCAGATTTCTCCCTGTTTATGGTGATCTTTGTCTCTCAGTGCTGCCCAGCTCCAGAAACAACACTCCCAGGCTGGGACTCTTTGGGACTATGGCCTCAGGCTTAACCGCAGCCGGGCCGGGAGTGGAGAGCGGATCACTGAAAGCCTCACATGGACTTGTTCATAAAGCCTAACCGTTTCCAGGTGTGTGGCAGAGCTCCACTCGCCAGTCTACTGTCAGCAGAGCGCTTTAAAACCAGCTGTGTCTACGGGCTGGAGTGCCTGGCCACAGCCGGGCCGAAAAAAACCTACACTGCTGGCAAATTACTGAAATACTGTTTAATTACTTTTAGCCAAAACAGCTGAACAGAAGGCCAAACGGTCTAGAACTTCACATGCGTGCAACTTAGTGCTGGACCGGGTCCTCAAAAAGCTTCAGATGATAGACTGTAACCAACAAGCTGGACCTAAATCCAATAACATTTGCTTAAAAGACTTCTCATCTGATCAGTAAGTGTGTGTTCACCAGTAAGAACAGCAGATCTGATTAGAACAGATGTAAATAATCAGACATACAATACAAAGTATCATGAATATGTTATTGTGAGAGAAGTAGATCAGATCTTGATCCAGTTTGAAGAACAAAGTTAGGTTCTAGATTTCTCCTGGACGCCCCAGACATTGTATGAATGTGTTCAGTTCTTGATTTATCTTAATGAAGTACTGAGCAGTCAAAGCAGGTATTAGATCAGAACTGATAATAATACTGGGTTGTTTAGGAGAAGCTTGGAAAGAGTTAAATAAACACACTGACGCATGGAAAACACTACTTACTCTATTAATACTGATTAATATTTAATAATAAAGTGTAAAAGCACTACTTACTCTATTAATACTGATTAATATTTAATAATAAAAGTGTAAAAGCACTACTTACTCTATTAATACTGATTAATATTTAATAATAAAGTGTAAAAGCTCTACTTTATTAATACTGATTAATATTTAATAATAAAGTGTAAAAGCACTACTTACTCTATTAATACTGATTAATATTTAATAATAAAGTGTAAAAGCTCTACTTTATTAATACTGATTAATATTTAATAATAAAGTGTAAAAGCACTACTTACTCCATTAATACAGTTTAATATTTAATAATAAAGTGTTTACTAAGTAAGTAAAAGCTTCCTAAAGCTTTTATACAGTTCTGTATATCCACTCTCTCTTTCCTTTCACTAGGATGGGTGGAATGTGTGTGTGGGGGTGGGGCTGGGGGGTATAGGGGGAGGGGCTGGTTGGGTGTAGTACTACCTCACTTTATATCTGGATGACTGTGAGGAAATGAACTGTGTGACGTTGAGAATGAAATGAAAAAGAAAAGTTAAAAAGGGTGTGGCCACAGAATACCAGCCTGGGAAATCTAATTAAATAAATAAATAAATAATAGTTATATAAATTATTCCCAATCCTGATCCTGGAGTTTCCCCTGCTTACAGAACACATAACCTGATCCAGCCCATCAGGTATTTATCCCTATAAGGCCTGAAGTGGAGGGTGTGAACTGGAGTTCCTCATTAATGTCTTCAAGTAGTATTAGTTTTATTTAATTAGTATTATTAGTATTATTATTAGTTCATTAGGCAGTGAGACAGCGAGGCTCAGGCTGGAGTTTGAAAGAAAATACATGTATGTTGATTTCTAAGTTTCTATATGATTTAAAAACGACAGCTGATCTTTACATCCTGTGACAGTGTTATGATGACTGGACCAATAGAAACGCTCCAAACTCACTCTGAATAAAACCTCTTTACATTAACTTACACTGAAAGTAAAGAAGGTTTTTGTTTTCTCCTGTTAAGTCACTTTTCTGGATAGTGGTGATGTGCTGTTTTTTTGTATTTAAGATGAAATTTTAATTAAATTAATTAAATTAAATTCATTAAATTAAATTACATTTTAAATATTTTACATTTACAACTATTTGCTATTTTGTTAAACAAACACACACCCACACACACACTAGGGGGCAGTAAAACACCTACATACACACACTAGGGGGCAGTAAAACACCCACATACACACACTAGGGGGCAGTGGAACATGCACATAAACAAACACACACACACACTAGGGGGCAGTGAAACATGCACATAAACAAACACACACACACACACACCAGGGGGAGTGAAACACCCACATAAACAAACACACACACTGGGGGGCAGTGAAACACCCACATACACATACACAAACACACACACACACACACACACACACTAGGGGCAGTGAAACACACACATAAACAAACACACACACCCACATACATACAATAGGGGCAGTGAAACACCCACATACATACACATCCACATACAAACACACACACACACACACACTAGGGGGGCAGTGAAACACCCACATACACACACTAGGGGCAGTGAAACACGCACATAAACAAACACACACACACAAGGGGGCAGTGAAACACCCACATACACACTAGGGGGAGTGAAACACCCACATACATATATATATATATATATATATATATATATATACACACACACACACACACACTAGGGGGAGTGAAACACCCACATATACATATACACACACACACACACACACACACACACACACTAGGGGACAGTGAAACACCCACATATACATATACACACACACACACACACACACACACACACACACACACACACACACACACACACACACACACACACACACACACTAGGGGGGCAGTGAAACACCCACATACACACACGAGGGGCAGTGAAACACGCACATAAACAAACACACACACAAGGGGGCAGTGAAACACCCACATACACACTAGGGGGAGTGAAACACCCACATACATATATATATATATATACACACACACACACACACACACACTAGGGGGAGTGAAACACCCACATACATATATACACACACACACACACACACACACACTAGGGGGCAGTGAAACACCCACATACACAAACACACATACACACACACACACACACACACACACACTAGGGGCAGTAAAACACCCACATACACAAACAAACGCACACACACACTAGGGGGCAGTAAAACACCCACATACACACGCTTCTGAACACACACTAGGGGGCAGTGAAACACCCACATAAATAGATACACACACATACACACACTAGTGAACAGACATACTAAGGGTCAGTGACACACACACATACATACATACACACACACACTTGCCCTGAGTGGTGGGCAGTCACATCCACAGCACGTGGAGGACAGTTGGGGTTTGATGTCCTGTTGATCTCTCTATCTCTCTCTCTCTCTATCTCTCTCTCTATCTATCTAAAAGCCTACACAGGCCAGAACAATTCAGAGGGCCGGGGGTTGTTCAATAACAACTGAGATATTAATGGACTTAGGACGAGACCGAGACAGATAATCTAGAGAAATGATACATGAGGAAACAGAAGGTCTTCTATAAGCACGTCACACAAAAATAAATGAGAGATGAGTGAGTTTCTGAGGCACTTCCAACACCTTCGTTTATTTGGTAAGAAGAACGTGTACAGATTTGGGTCCCTTCATAGTGACGTCTACATCTACACACGGTTTCAGTTCTCTCCCCCCAAACCTTGGCTACATACAGGGACAGAAGAAGTTAGCTACTGCGAGGCAAGCGTTAACCATAACCCACAAATCAAAGAAAGAGAGATAAGATGATGAGGCTATGTTTCAAATTATTGCTTTAAAAATGAGTAAAAAAAATAACAATTAAAAAAAAAGTCATGCAGCTAGAACGAGCTAGAACGCGGTGGCCGCTTAAACGCCTCCTCTGCCAACACAAAACATACAAGCGTCCAATACAAGCCTAAAGCAGACGTCTCGTGTAAATACCAAGAGTCTACGTACACGATAAGCTGGAATGTGATACTAAGCGTTTTCATGCCTCCGTCAAGTGTGACTCGCCGTCGTCCCAGTCCTCCGCCCAATAACACCAAACCAGACACACAGTTAACCACACGTGCCGGTGAGTCACGTTTAAAATGGTCATATGGGTTTTTATTATTCATTAATCAAATTTCAACAGAGAAATACATAAACATGGAAACTCTGGGAAGTAGCAAACTGTTATATAGACCATCTTTCCACATACAGGTCTGCACCAAACCACTTCTCGTTGCATACGTCTGCGGATCCGTCTTTCAGGTCCTGCACGGCTTTGAGCCTAAAGCCTCAACGATCACCTCTATGGGTTTGACAGCCGGGGGGGGGGGGTGGAGCTCCTCGTCAGTGTTACTGGAAAGGTCCCGAATGGGCGGAGAGCGCCTCGGTGTGGAAACCGAGTGAAATGAGATTCCCTTCTTCCCACAGTGTAAAGAAAAGCCTGTCTCCCTCATCGCTTCCCAAAGCTCGCCAACGGAACTCCGATCCGTTCGCTCGGGTGTTCGCGAACGGCGTGTCGCGTGGAGGAGAAGCTACAGTACGTAATGTAACTAGGAGGTTACGAGTCCTGTAACCAACTTCAGGCACATGAAAGTACAGAAGTGGTGCGGTTATATCTTACCAACGCAAGGCAGTGGAGACGAAGAGGGTGAGGTCTTGAGAGGTAGAGCTCATAGTGTTAGCGAGGTGTTCGCGGAGAGCGAAAATTAAAAGAAATCCCTTTAAATGCTACCGTCTTCGTACAGAACCTCGGGGAGGTTCACTAGTCCGAAATGGTCCATCGTATGGAACAAGCCATGATCAGTATAGGAGGGGCTCTATAAGGAATCTTGTGGTTTACAACATCATACCAGTACTTTATTCTTAACTGGGGAACTTTAGATCTATGGGACAGGAGGAGCCAGCACCCCTAAAGAGCCAGAACCCTGAGGAACCAGCATCCTAAGAGGCCAACACTCTGAGGAACCAGCACCCTAAGAGGCCAACACTCTGAGGAACCAGCACCCTAAGAGGCCAACACTCTGAGGAACCAGCACCCTAAGAGGCCAACACTCTGAGGAACCAGCACCCAAAGAGGCCAGCCCTGTGAGGAACCAGCACCCTAAGAGGCCAACCCTCTGAGGAACTATCACCCTAAGAGGCCAGCACTCTGAGGAACCAGCACCCTAAGAGGCCAACCCTCTGAGGAACCAGCACCCTAAGAGGCCAACACTCTGAGGAACCAGCACCCTAAGAGGCCCGCACTCTGAGGAACCAGCACCCCCGGAGGAACAGGCACCCCTAAAGAGCCAGAACCCTGAGGAACTAGCACCCTAAGAGGCCAACACTCTGAGGAACTAGCACCCTAAGAGGCCAGCAACCTGAAGGAGCCAGCACCCCCAAGGAACTAGACCCTAAGAGGCCAGCACCTCTAAGGAACCAGCACCCCAAGGAACCAGCACCTCTAAGGAGCCATGACCCCAAGGAGCCAGGACCTCGAAGAATCAGCATCCCTAAGAGCCAGCACCTTGAGGAACCAGCACCCCTAGGGAGCCTAGACCCTGAGGAGCCAGGACCTCAAGGAGCCAGCCCCCTGAAGAGTCAACACCCCTAAGAAGCCAGGACCCCAAGGGGCAAGGACCTCGAAGAATCAGCACCCCGAAAAGCAAGCACCTCTAAGCAACTCGAAGAGCCAGGACCCCGAGGAACCAGCACCCCCAAGGAGCCTAGACCCCAAAGAGCCAGCCTTTTGGGTTCCTTCAAACGTGCTTTACTTCTCCTGACAGACTTAGTGCTGCAATTTTGCTCCGTTCACACGACCTGAAAGAGAATTACTGCCATCAAAACTGATAAAGCCGCACGACCGCAGCTCATCTTGTGGTGGCTCCACGTTTCTCCATCTCTGGTACGAACTCAGACCATTAAAAACTGGCTATGGACAGTGATCTTGAAATCATTCTATACAACGCAGTGAAAAATCTCGCACAGAACACAGAAGGGAAGCAAGTAATCAGCAAGGAAAGAGGGAGGTGGGGAAAAAATAACAAAAATAAAGAATTGGAGACAGTTCCGCAGAGTTACTGTCCGTTTCTGATACACTGGAACAACCCTTCTGCCTTTTTTCATCAGTAATCAGTCAAAAGTCGCTGTTCTTCTTTTGTTTCCAGGGCTTTCGGGGCAGGTCGACCCTCATTTGGTGAAGGCGGCCACCACGGCCCAAAGCAGCTCGTTGCTGTTGGTCTTCATGCTCTCGCCCTCGGGCTCCAGGTCCAACAGCTGCCGTACCCTCTTCATGGCCAGGTCGTACTGGTCGTCCAGCAGCGGGGCGAAAGCGTTCTCCAGCACGTCCGAAGAGTGGGCCAGGAAGATGAGGGCCAGCAGGCGCTTATCCATGCGGTGAGGGTCATTTACCCACTTGTCCAGCACGGCCTCCTGCACCTTCTTGATGAGCCGCTGCTTGATGTTGTTGTTGGTGAGCGGGTGTGTCGTCATGTCGAACAGAAGGAAGTTCTGTTTCTCGGTGGTGAGCACGCCCTTCTCCACCAAGTTCTTTGCCAGGCGCTCGCGCACGTTCCGGAGCTGGTAGTGAAGCTTCAGCGGGTTCCACGTTTCACCTTCGGAGGAACAGAGTCCGATTAGTCAAGTACACACTCACAGCTAGGAGAGAATAACTTTCCTTGTATGCCATGGCACTAGGGGTGTGTGATATACATCGTCTACAATATTATCTTAATTGCTGTGTTAATGATGCGCGAGCTGATGTAATCAAGTACGCTACTGACTAGGAAGCAACCACCAATCAGAACGCCTCAACTCCACACGTTCACTACTTCATGCTTTAGTACAAGCTGCTTAGTCCATAATGGGTGCTAGCATAGACTAAAGCTAGCATAGCTGCCTAAACAACACACCTAAAGCTGGTCTGGATTTTTTACAGACTTTGTAAGAAAGCAGCCGTTAAAGATCGCTCCACAGCTAACCTGTTCCATCATCTCCCAACACACCACCACACGGAGCATGAGGAGTATGAACAGAGCATGAGGAGCATGAAGAGAGTATGAGGAGCAAGAACAGAGTACGAGGAGCAAGAACAGAGCATGAACAGAGTATGAGGGGCATAAACAGAGCATGAACAGAGCATGAGGAGCATGAACAGAGCATGAGGAGCATGAACACAGCATGAGGAGCATGAACACAGCATGAGGAGCATGAACACAGCATGAGGAGCATGAACACAGCATGAGGAGCATGAACACAGCATGAGGAGCATGCACAGAGTACGAGGAGTATGAAGTGAGTACGAGGAGTATGAAGAGAGTACGAGGAGTATGAACAGAGTATGAGGAGTATGAACAGAGTATGAACAGAGTATGAACAGAGTATGAGGAGTATGAGGAGTATGAACAGAGTATGAGGAGTATAAACAGAGTATGAGGAGTATGAACAGAGTATGAACAGAGTATGAACAGAGTATGAGGAGTATAAACAGAGCATGAGGAGTATGAACAGAGTATGAACAGAGTATGAGGAATATGAACAGAGTATGAACAGAGTATGAACAGAGTATGAGGAGTATGAACAGAGTATGAACAGAGTATGAACAGAGTATGAACAGAGTATGAGGAGTATGAACAGAGTATGAACAGAGTATGAGGAGTAAGAACAGAGTATGAGGAGTATGAACAGTGTGAGAGGAGTATGAAGAGAGTATAAGGAGTATGAAGAGAGTATAAGGAGTATGAACAGAGTATGAGGAGTATGAACAGAGTATGAGGAGTATGAACAGAGTATGAGGAGTATGAACAGAGTATGAGGAGTATGAACAGAGTATGAAGAGAGTATGAGGAGTATGAAGAGTGTATGAGTATGAACAGAGTATGAGGAGTATGAACAGAGTATGAGGAGTATGAACAGAGTATGAGGAGCATGAACAGAGTATGAGGAGCATGAACAGAGTATGAGGAGCATGAACAGAGTATGAGGAGCATGAACAGAGTATGGAGAGTATGAAGAGCTTCGGGAGCACACCGTTCAAGACAGATCTAAACCAGTTAAGGAGTCTGGAAGAACACACACTCAGCAAACTTCTGCCTTCAGCCAAACTTCAGAGTCATTCACTAAAACAGAGTCTCACCCGATGACGCTTCTCCCCCTGTTCTCAGGGCGGTACTGTTTTCAGGAACGCCCCCTCGTTTTCATTGGCTAAAACAAGAACGTCCTCGCCTTTTCATTCGCTTCAACACAGAACCGACCCTCCTCCTTATTGGCTACAACATGATCCGTTTCTGGTTCTCACTGGTTCTGCTTTTCTGTGGTTTCTCACTTTTCTGTCTAAAGATGCATGTTCATCACAATAATAGCGCCCTCTACAGTCAAGTTCGCACATATTTAAACAGTACCGAACTACAGACTTCGGTGACTTTAAGCCATTCAAGAAATCATCATCGTTTACAAACAGACTGTAGTGTTGATTTATGTTTTAACTACGTTTTATTTCCAAGGTTAGTCATAAGTGGCACGACTGACATGTTCCAGTCCCTCTAGAGTTGGTTTATATCTGATCTGGTGATTTCAAGCTACCTTTGATTACAGAATCGTTAAATTATAAAACAAAGTAACTGTGATATATGAGTTTTATATGTGCTATCGTGCCTAAAACACTGTTTTAACACGTTTGACTGTAAAACACTACAGTAACTGTTACTCATCTAATCTGAAATACATCGTTCTCTGTGAAAACATCCTAACATATTCTCTCGCATCGCTAGAAAACACTCCTGCTGTCGATATTAGCCTGTTGGGAGCGGTTCTGTTCTAGCTGTGTTGGTTGAACAGCTCGACCCTTCCCCCCCACACCCGTGACCCTGACTAGCGGGATAAAGTAGAAGAAGATGGATGGATATTAATATCCTTTAAGAAGTGGAACGCTAGTAAAATATAAGACTTTTACAAACACGTTATCATTTATTTAACTACAGAAAATATCAAGATATCATTGTTTGTCAATATCGCACCACCCTACATGGCACATGCCATAATTCAGGGGGGTTTAATTAGATTTCAGTAAGTTCCAGTTAGAGGAGACTGCCTCAGGCCAAGGTATCCTGTTTACTGAAGTAGTCTAGTATCAGCATCTTCTACCATCAGCTACTGAAACACCAACACACCACACATACCGTTCAGTATATTTCAGTATATTTACTGTTTACATGCTGGACTTAATAATGTTTTTTTCATCACTGAGTAAAAACAAGGGCTACATTTAAAATGATTCAATGATTAAAATGAATCAAAGTTCTTATTTTTAATTAAAAAAGGAAATAAAATGTTTAGTCTTAACAGTTTATCTCTCTCTCGTATTCCTCCACACTTTCTCTTGTTCAGTGAGAGAAGTGAGCTCTTGGTGGTCCAGCCAGGACTTTAAACCTGGGCTGAAATGGTGTTAGGACCATTCACACACACATGAGATATCCAGAACGTTCTGTGTGGAGTGTACATCTGTCACGGTCCATTACTGGTTGAAAATGTATTTTTCGCTGTTGAAAAGTTGGTTTTTGCTCCTGTGTGCGCACCGCACTCCAGAATCTGCACAGATCTGATTGGCTGAGGAGCATGCTTGGTGATTTTACTATGCACGTGATTGGTCTGTGAGTTTACTGCGCCACAAAGCCCGTATACCGTAATAACAAGAAACTCTCAACATTAAATTCTTCTCAATAGATTATCAGTTAGGGTCCACATTAAGCAAACATCGGTTCGCTTATTAGTGACCTCTGCCGTAACTGGTTTGGAGCACTGGTTTGGACTCCACTGGTAAAGAGAGGAACATCCCTGCAGCAACAGTAACGCTACTTAAAGAATAAGCAGTGATCTGGAAGCCACATAGCAGACTTGTTTGAACACATGGTGAATTTACTGATGTTCATGAGCTCAAGTTTAATTCTGAGCAGACTATTCAGAACACTTTAAACAATGATGGCAGCTCCTTCTCAAAAGATGCTTTGATCTCAGCCTATGACCCCTCAGCTTCCCACAGTGAGCAACTTCCCGCTGAGCTCATAGCCACAATGTCTGCCAGCACCGGACCTTTAAATCAGCAGCTCGGATAAGAGCGAGTCTGGATCTGGCTCGATTCTTCCTATGTGTGCGCTGGTGAATTCGGTAGCACTTACTTATAGCCGTGCAATGGACGTATAACCACACAGTGATTAAATAAACTGCTACAAATTTCTGTGTTTTATTTGTTTTTGTGGTTACGTGAATGCCTTGACACCATAAATAAATAAATATATGAAAATAATGAATAGATGCTTAGTATATGTGTTTTTTATCCCCAGAAGGCTCATCTGCATAATGAAGCCCTCTGAGATAACTGTAACAGCTCAGTATATGGTAAAGTCCTACTTACTTTAATTAAATATTATACCTCACACAGAATCAAACATGCAACACAGACAGTACTGTTATTATAAGGAATTATTCTGCCACAGGGAGACCCCCGCTTACACTAATACGGACGTGTAGCAGAATCTTTTAATGAATAATGTAAAGAGTGTTCTGAGAACAAATTAGCTCAACTAACTATTACACACTCACCGCTTAGGAGCTCGATCCAGCTCTGTACAGTTTCTGGGGGCTGGGTCTCTTTAATGTGTTTCAAAGCCTCATCCAAGAGCACGTCACCTGTTGGAGCATCAGACTTGCAGATGACCTGTAGAAAAAAAATGTATTAAATTAAATAAATACATATATACACACACACACATACATATTCACACACACACATTATATATATATATGGAAAGAATAAAGAGTCAATGGTGCCCTCTTGTGGAAAAACAGCACACAGGAGGGCTAATTTGAGGGAATAAACAGTGAATAGCTCCCTCTCGTGGCAGAACAGTACACAAGGGTTCTAAATTTGAGAGAATAAATATTAAATAGTGCTCTCTTGTGGCACAACAGCCCACATGTGGGTTCATTTTAAACAATAAATAGTCAATAGTGCCCTCTTGTGGCAGAACAGTACACAGTGGGGCGCTAAATGTGTGAGAATAAATAGTCAATAGTGCCCTCTTGCGGGAAAACTGTACACAGAGGGGCTGATTTGAACAGAACAGTATATACCAGGACAGGGTTATCCCATCTCTGGAGGGCAGCCCTGCAGAGATTAGTGTTTCTTCAAATACTCTCAATTAAACATACAAATGAACTCGACTTCATTAAATCAGCTTAATTTAAATTACACACTGGCCAATTAATTAATGCGTTAGATCAGATATGTTTAATGAGGCAGAAGGATAAACCCAGTGGCACAGTCTGACACCCCTGCTCAACAAACAACCCACAGAAAGAGAGTTATATAAGTCTTAATCTACACAGTCACACTAATTTACTTCTCTCAGGAGGTCCATCCCTCACTGTACTAGAGCTCGTCATTCACTGAACTGCTACAACATTATATCTCCACTCACTGTCCACTGTATCAGCTCCACTGACCATACAGGAGCTCCACTCACTGTCCACTGTATCAGCTCCACTGACCATACAGGAGCTCCACTCACTGTCCACTGTATCAGCTCCACTGACCATACAGGAGCTCCACTCACTGTCCACTGTATCAGCTCCACTGACCATACAGGAGCTCCACTTACAGACTGTAGTTCATCTGATTCTCTGTATACTTTATTACTCTGTTCTTTAATGATCAGGACCCCCACAGGACCACCACAGAGCAGATACTATTAGGGAGGTGGGTCATTCTCAGCTGGAGTCAGACACATCAGTGCTGCAGCTGCTGGACTGAGAATCATCCACCAACCAAAACTATCCAGACAGCAGTGTCCTGTGGGCGGCGTCCTGTGTCCACTGATGAAGAACTAGAGGAACACAAACTGTGCAGCAGCAGATGAGCTACTGTCCATCTACAAGGTGGACCAGCAAGTAGTAGGAGTGTCTAATAGAGTGGACAGTGAGTGGACACAGTGTTTAATCCCACCCGCCAAATAGTATCTGCTCTGTGGGGGTCCTGTGGGGGTCCTGATCATTAAAGAACAGAGCAATAAAGTATACAGAGAATCAGATGAACTACAGTCTGTAAGTGTAGCTTCTATATGGTCAATATAGCTGATACAGTGGACAGTGAGTTTAGAAACAAAGAGATGGTTTTAATGCTATTTTAATGTTATTTTAATGTTATTTTCATCATAAACCAATCTCCTTGGGAGATTGAAGAGCTTGGTAAAAATGAATACCTGATTGGGACCCACCATTCTGTTCTAGTCTCTCTTAGTCTTGAGAAGTTACAAGCACACAGAACACTATGCAGGCTTGTATCTGCTTCAGAGTTTTTTTGCCTACAGGCTACTGACATTCTGTCAAACGACAAAGAACAGGCTTTCACAATACTCCTAAAACCACACCCCCGCTCCATAAACACCTTAAGAACTAGCTGTGTTTGTTAATGGATGATGGTGCTGGCTCTAAGCCGGTATCGCTACAGGGTCAATATGAGCGAACAGGAACGGGCAAGCGGCGGAGAGCTGGATCCCGGCCGAGAACACAGGCATTTCCGTTGTTTACGGAGATCTGGCGGTCTGGTTAAAGAAGCAGTCCCACCTTTCTGGCAAGCAGGCTTTTTCTTCTCATGCCGCACGCCTCCAGCTGTAGCCTCCCTCGTAGGGCCAGCTCAATGAGCATGCAGCCCCGCAATCCTGACGAGATGCAGTCGTTCCAGAAGGAAGTGTAGCCCTGTCGAGAGACCACACCACAAACAAGTCACAAGGCTGTGTGCAACAATACGCATGTGCTTCCACAGAGTGATTACATTAGTGACCATGTGACTCCTATTCTGCTGATACATACATCAGCACTCGGTTCCAGTCTAAAGGAAATCGTGTATCTCTATTAGGGTTGTGAGATATTGATAAAATATTGTTATATCGATATTTTCTGTAATTAAATAACGATAAACCATATTTTGCATCAAAGGTCTTATATTTTACTAGCACTTCTTAAAGAATATTTAATATTCATCCATCCATCCATTTATCCTGCAAGTTGGGGTTACGAGGAGGGCTGGAGCCAATCCCAGTGTCATTGGGCTAAGGCTCTGTTTTAGTGAATAACTCCGCTGAAGTGTGTTCTTCCAGACACCTTAGCTGGTTTAGGTCTGTCTTGAATGGTGTGCTCCCGAAGCTCTCCATACTCTCTGCATACTCTCTGCATACTCTCTCTTCATACTCCTCACTCTCTTCATACTCTCTTCATACTCCTCATACTCTCTTCATACTCCTCACACTCTCTTCATACTCCTCATACTCTCTTCATACTCCTCACACTCTCTTCATACACTCCTCACACTCTCTTCATACTCCTCACACTCTCTTCATACTCCTAACTCTCCATACACGCCTCACACTCTCTTCATACACGCCTCATACTCCTCACTCTCTTCATACTCCTCACTCTCTTCATACTCCTCACTCTCTTCATACTCCTCACTCTCTTCATACTCCTCATACTCTCTTCATACTCCTCATACTCTCTTCATACACTCCTCACACTCTCTTCATACTCCTCACACTCTCTTCATACTCCTCACTCTCCATACACGCCTCACACTCTCTTCATACACGCCTCATACTCCTCATACTCTCTTCATACTCCTCATACTCTCTTCATACTCCTCATACTCTCTTCATACTCCTCATGCTCTCTTCATACACTCCGTTCATACACTCCGTTCATACACTCCGTTCATACACTCCGTTCATACTCTCCTCATACTCTCCTCATACTCTCCTCATACTCTCCTCATACTCTCCTCATACTCTCCTCATACTCTCCTCATACTCTGTGAGATAGTCTGTTGGAGATGATGGAACAGGTTAGCTGTTGATCTTTAACGACTGCTTTCTTACAAAGTCTTCTCCTGGCGCAGGGTGTTCACTCACTTTCAGCTTTAGGTGTGTTGTTTAGGCAGCTATGCTAGCTTTAGTCTATGCTAGCACACAGTATGGTCACTCTCAGTGTGCACTTGCAGTAGCCTGTACTGAAGCATGAAGTAGTGAGCGCGTGGAGTCGAGGCGCTTTGATTGTTGTTGATCGTTTCCCGAGAGCTGCTGTTCACATTGTGTGAAAACATTTATAACGCATGGACCAATAGAAAAGCTCCAAAATAGCTTAGAAGAAAGTCTGGTTCCATTAACATATTTAGTTCTCTCCTGTAAAGTTAGATTTCGTTGGACAGCGACGATATATTTGTTGCTTTGTGATGAAATTACTTCTTATTTCTGCTGTTATTTATTTATTTCTGATTATGCAAATACCTTATAAGAAATTAAACACACACTCACGTGTAACACCTCAGACTGATCAACAATATCTAAAATATATTGTACTGAACTCAGTCGTTCTTTACAGTATGTCAAAATGTCATGAGTGCCTAATAGAGTGGTCAGTGAGTACACCAAGTCTTTAAAAGCTTCAGCAGCACTGCTGTGTCTGATCCACTCACACCAGCACAACACACACTAACACACCACCTTCATATATGGTACAATCTTACTTATACTAAATATGAGGTATGTTCAATAAGGATTGAACTAGTTTTTCTAATATGCTTTAAAAGCAATTTACTACACAGATACTATATAACTTGGATTTTATGCATCAGCTGCTCTGAAAACTAGAATAAAATTAAATGGTGAATCCACAGCGGTGGCCTAACGCCACTCGTTTCCGATGCCGACCTTGCAGCGTCATGTTCAGCAGTGAGCTTAGCGTGAGGTAGTCTTCTTTAACAGGGCTACCTTTGTTAAGGCTAGGCCACCCCGTCCAGACAAACTACAGCGGAACAACAAGCTTCTTTCAAGGCTTTGGCACCACAGCAGACCCTTCACACATACCATGGAGTCCATGGAGAGAACTGAGGACGGTGCAATGCTTCACTCATGTGGCAGTGACACCTTTCTGGAGTTAAACTGGAAATCAGTGAACACAGTTCTACTCCAGGAGTTACTTTTTAGGGAAACCCAATCAAAGGCTGGCTGAAAACACCTGGAGTTACTGAGAGATAAGTACAGAGGTGGCATTCACCCCTTAAATAACGTCTACACTAGTAAACATAATTTGATGGGCCGGTGGATAGGGTTGTGTATTGGTAAGAACCTGGCGATACAATATGTGATACAGCAGTCACAATTCAATATTATATATATATATATATATATATATATATATATATATATATATATATAGTGATATACTGCGATACTACAAGCAAAGTGATTTACTGTAATTCTTCAAATCCTACTATTAAAACACACCACTGTATGAACAGCTTTGTCAATTTTTACAATAGCATTGCGCCCTTGTGCTGCTTGATAATGTTGGAGTGGAGCTGAAAATGGATTACAACACTGCCATCTAGTGGTCAGAGCTTTAAACACAACACACAAGGATTCACTGTCTGCCAGGAATCTGTGTATCAATACTGTGTTTTTGAGAATTGATACAGTATCATGAAATATATGGGTGGGTGGGTCGGTAGGTAGATCAGTCAGTTGGTGGGTAGATAAGAAAATTAAATTAATAAGAAATTAAGGCAACAAGTAGCTTAAAAAAACAACACAATTAGGTAAACAGAGAACACACTAAGAATTAACAGCTACACCAAAGGTTATAAACTTGGTAGAACTTCAGAGAACAGTGCAGTAGATGTTTTTCCATCAGCCAATAAACACACTACAGAACTCAGGGGCATGGTCCAAGTGACACTTGTTGAGATAAAACAACCCATAAGCATGTACACATAGATGCATACTCAATCTATATACACCTTTTGCTGTATTTAGGACTTCTTAAATATTTACTACCGCTCTTTAATAAAGCAGAAGTATTTTATCTGCTTACTCAATGGAGTAATCGATAGAGTACTTGATTATTAAAATAATTGATAGCTGCAGCCCTAATGTAAACACAGCGCTCCAAGCTTGTGGTTTTGGTTCATGAATAAAAAAAACTGCCGGCTCATTTACTGTTTAGCTCATTTTCACTCTTTAATAAAGCAGATTATATATATATATATATATATATATATATATATATATATATATATATATATATATATATATATATATATATTATTTTAAAAAAATAATATATATATATATTTTTTAAATAATATATATATATATATATATATTATTTTAAAAAAATAATATATATATATTTTTTAAATAATAATATATATATATATATATATATATATATATAAAAAATATACTGCATGTTATATATAATTATGACTATACTGTTATTATTACACTATGCCTATTATATTATACAGCATGTACACGTTCTTTACATATAAACAGTGCTGCTGCTTTTTATTGCATATTTGCACTACCGCACAGCGTCTACACTGTTTACACTGGTTAACTGCACTACTGCCATCACTCTCACATACACACTGTGAGACTGTTTCTATTTCTATTTATTTTATATTCAATCTTTATTTTTTGTTGTAACTGTCCTGTTTTGTCTTATTATGTGCACTAGTGGAAAAGCCACTGGATGCCTTGAACTTCCCGCTGGGATCCATCAAAAAGTATCCATCTCTCTCACACAGATATGATCCTACATATCGTCACTGTCTCCAACAGAGACTTCACAGAAGAGGCCAATAACATTCTATACTTTCATGGCAAATTATTTTAATGCAAGTTATGTGTTTATTCGAAGCCATCTTGCAGCATTTGTATCATAAATAGGGCTGTGGTGACGTAATCAATTATGAAATTAAGTCGATTAGCGTAACGTATGCGCCGATGGGTCGCAAAGATGGCCACGCCCACTAAAAGCATGGATTTATGTGTGTGCATCTAAATTTGTGGGAGTATTTCAGACAGAAACACAGATTTTAAAATTATTAACATGTAGCGGCTGATTTATACTTCGTCTGCATGCATTTGAAGCAATATATAGCGTCACAGCCCTCACACTTTTCCGCGTTGGCTCCGTTGACATGGTTACTGAGCAATACATCCAGTGGAGGGCAGTTCGGAGTAAAACAAACATAGTGACGGTGAATGGGCTCGTAATTCTTTACTAAGTTCTTTATTTAGGTATTTCGGAAAATTTAGTATATACCCTTTAATACATTATGTCCAGGATGGCCATATATATATATATATATATATATATATATATATATATATGTCCAGGATGGCCATATATATATATATATATATATATACATACACATACACATACACAGACACATACATACATACATACATACATACACACACATACATATATATATATATATATACACACACATACATACATACACACACAAAAATCATCCTTTGGTTACAAATCCATAACAAAGTAAAAAAAATTGGAAAAAATAATAATAATAATCGTTAGATTAATCGATTATGAAATGAATTGTTAGGTGTAGCCCTAATCATAAACATTTCAAACACTGTATAGGAGAGCAGTGGTGCTCAAAATGTTCTGTTTTCTGTTCAGTTACCATCAAATTTTCATTTAAATTTGACCCCATGTCTCAACAGTTGGTCCCCATGGTGCACAAAAACCTATCAAGGTTATCACATAGCTAAGCCAACACATCCTACTCTGTTCTGTTTGGTATCAGGATCATACGTTACTAAACATTCATAGGCTGCTCACTAACTATACTGCCACTATAACTGCACCAAGCAAGATATGATAAGCTACTATGTGTGTAAGTCTCATTCAGCTTTGACGAGGCTGAACACAAACCCCATTGTTGAGTCTTTTATACTCAGCGGCGAGGTTATTCTCCAGGAGTGCCGCTATCTTCATACATTTGAATGTTATTTTGCATTCAGGCAAATTTTATTCCATGAACTTAAACAGTTAATTATACACCACTCTGGTACGTAGATTAAACCCAGGCTTAACAACTCAACTGCACTTTGGACGGCCAAGACTCGACATGCACGCCTTTATCTCATCAGCATGAAGATCTCATGTGGCCCGTAAGACACAACTGTGCTCCAGACAAAGGAATACCTGTCTGAGAGTTCGGAAGCAGCTGCGTTAAACCACCTTCACACAAAGCTTATGCAGCTCATTGGTGAAAAACGGACCATGTTTTCCAAGTCTTCAGTTTAGTGCTGTATCAGCAGACACTAGAGGTCATATCAGTCCGTCAGGGAGAAGTTGCACCTCCTTCAGGGAGAAGCAGCCAGTTGCAGCAACCCTCACGTATGCCAGCTCCACTTCACAAAGAAAGGGAAACAGGAAATCAGTTCCCTCTTCTTGCGTGAAGCCAAGAGGGGCTTTTGCAAGCTTACAGGCTGGTGGGGTAAGTTAGACTGTTGTTCGTTTGGTGCCTTACTGTTCCAACGCCACCATCAACGGCAACTAAATTTGGCCGTACACAGCCATGCCCGGGGTTGGTTTTCTGGTATGCGCACCATGTACCACCTACAGCAGGGGGTTTTAATTAGAGTTCAGTAAGGTCCAGTTAGAGGAGATCTCCTCAGGCCAAGGTCCGGACCGTCATCATTTCTAACTTGTGTTATGATTCAGTGCCATATCTTGTATACTGACGTAGCTTAGTATCAGCATCTTATACCATCAGCTAATGAAAGACAAAACAAATTAGAAATACAGAATCGCCAACCTTGGAACATTGTTTGAGGTTAGGTACATGTGCTGATCAGTATTGAGTGAGTTTACATGCTCACTCATCTCGGCTTATTACTAAGCACATAGTTCCTACTCAACACCAGATCTAGTTGTTCAACATACAAGCAGAACTGTGAAGAAAACAAGAACTCCTAATTAAAAAAGGCAATATATTTCAGCTTTTGTACTTAAAAACTGTTCAGTAGAACCACTTCATAATTCATATGTACAGTGTTCTAGACTCTGAACTGATATCCGCTGACTTTATGGACTATTAGAAATAGCTATTTTATAAAGCTGTGGGCCGAGAGGGATGAAAACCAATTTTCTTTACTTTCGTTTGGACGGTTCCCCAGCTCTCTGCTTGTAGCCTATTTAAAGAGAATTATGATTGGTCTACGTCTTCTTTTCTTTCTTTTTTTTTTTAGAGCCCGCCTTCCGAATGAGCCTTGCGCTCTGACTTGCTTTATACTTTGCCTGCTGCTTCCCGCTTCGTACCGCGCCTGTGTACGCTCCACACTCCCAAATCTGCACAGATCTGATTGGCTGAGGAGCCTTTAGTGATCTTAGAACACACACGATTGGTCTCTGAGGTTATCCGTATACCGCATAGACAAGAAAAGTTCCACCGCTTAAAAAAAAACTCTGTCTAAATTAAATCATTCTCAATAGTTGATCGCTTTGGGTCCACATTGGACAACTTTTGGGTCCGGACCGCCTTTTAGTGACCTCTAATCTACAGTGAGCCCAGTACTCTGCTGTAACACCAACACTCCCCAATCCAGCAATATCCAAACATTTGAAAACACTGGTTTTAATAACGCTATGTTCACCAACTCAGGTTAACTCCGGCTCAATGGAGGCGCATCATGGCCGCTATACATTTCACTCACAATTCTGATTCTTTCTATGCGTGAACATTGGTTGATCTTCACTTTTCCTTCCAAGCAAACAGCTCAACAGGACCTAAAGCCCAGAACTGAGTCTTACAGTGATAGTCTAGGACTATGGTTGTTGGTGCAGTTGGTGTAGGAACTGATTGCCTATCAGTCATAATCAATATTATGAAAACATTCTGAACCCAGTTTAAATTCTCAAGTCTGCAGCAGCAATCTACTGGCACTCAGTGACTCTGTTTACCAAATTAAGGCCACATTGAGCCACAGAAAGTCACTGCAGATATCACTCAAAATGTGTGATGCAGATCTCAGCTAACGTTACAGCCTAGTCTTCTTCAGCTTCAGCTGTTAGTGAAGTACTACCCTGACGCCAAGTGTGACTAATGACAATAAAATAAATAAATAAATAAGATTAAAGAAAAAGTGTTGATCACAGTAATGAGCTCCACCTCCCGGTACACACCATACGACTGCTGTATTAGAGTAATGTGGTTATTACAGACGGTGATGCTAATACATGTACATGGTAAGTTCTACTGGAACACCATTGTCACAGGTCTAGCTACGGCGAGGTAGAAAGTAACATTCCACCTTAAAAGTCATTTAAGGTGGAATGGAAAAATTCAAACAAGCAGCCAGCGAATAGGAAACTGGTTTCACCCTCGACCTCTTGTGAACTTTGTCATTATACATGTACATGTAAAACAACCTATACGTTTTGCTGCTTGCTACATGTCTCACATGCAGACACTGGGGTAATACTGGCTAAATCAACCCCTCAAAAGCTGCGTACCAAACTCTGAACTGCATTTCTCGGCCACTACGTTATATAAGGCTGCCCCAAAGTGAAGGACCTACCCATACAACCTAGAACTGCAGGCCATGGTCGGAGTGATTTCAAGGACCGAACTGAGGCAGCCTTAATATGCAAGTTGTTTATGTACTTCAAAGTATCTTCATTATAGGCAGTCAGGGGATGTTTATTTGTATAGTATCTTCCATACACAGTGGCAACTCAAAGTGGCGATACGATAAGTACTGTGATACAGCAGTACTGTATACTGTAATATACTGCGATATACTGCTGGGTGGTATACCAGTTTGCACCAATAACCGTTTTTTATTTTCTTATGATACGATTTTTTTATATACTTTGTCCGGAACGCAGTATGGTGGTAAATTGTTTCACAGTAGGGGTGTTTTTTTTAAATTAGTGATGGATTGTTCAGCGTTTTTGAGGCCTTTCAGCGCGTTCATCCAATAGCAGATACCGATCGAGGGCGGGACTATATGCCACGGCAGAGCAACGTGCAATTATTAGCACAAGCAAGTCATGAAACATGGTCAAAACATGATTATCAGAGCTATAAACTCAATCACTCTGGCTGTGGTTCTTTAGCTCTCTGGCTGTTGCTGCTGCTGTTCTGTTCATACCGGTCAGATCTGGTCTGTAGGTGTTCTGGGTTATTTGTTTTGTGCTAGCTGAGTGTGCTAGATCTGCTGTTTGCTGATACTAACTGTATTCAGCTGTGTCTATTCTTCGATAGCTGGAAATACAGAAATCAGGCTCATTTGTTTAATGCCATCGATTGGCTCTTGGGATTGGCTAAATTGGACAAATATCGGCTGATCGCCGATTGCTTATTTCGATTAAAAATCGATCCTTCCATCTCTAAAATATATATGTACACACATACGCTTATGTATTTAAATTTTAATCCAAGTTAACTTTGTTAGATTTAAGAAGTTTAAGACGTGAGCCTCCTTACACTGCTCCACTAGTGTGTCCTGGGTTACTCTTCATAGGTCTGTCCTACCGAGAACCAGGATTTGGTACACATCTTTAGTCTTCCAAAGTGGTGTCAGGGCTCACCACTTCAGTATCAACCAATCATAGTCTTGGCTGCAAAGTGCTTTCATCCATGGATTTCGCCCACCTGACATCTACATGGCAAGCGAAACATCTGAAAAACATCTGCAGCTGTTTTTCTGCTTTCTTCACAATTATGTCACATTGTTCGCCGAAGCCAAGCAAACACAGAAAAGAACACTGAGGCCTTAATTCTCAGCAGAAGAGCCACGTTTCTTTGTTATTGTTCTAATAAAAAAACAAGTCAGTGTGGACTTGTTTATATATACACCTCAATTCAAGACGACGCCATCCATAACATGACTATTTACCAAATTATGAAATAATAACGTCTCAGTGTTAAATAACACCACCCTCTCGTACGGTACGTGCAAATACCTCCTGCCTGGTTTAAACGGATGACGTTGCTTGTCTAAGAGGCAAAGCTGACCCGACTTGTTTGAGGCAATGCCAAATAATAGGGGACGTAGGTCTCTACCCTGCTGCAAAACCAGTCGCATGAAAAGGCGCAGTCACATTCGACCTTTGTACCGCCTGGATTGTCATCGCTGAGCAGCTCCACTCACTTCAAGAGGAGAAGGCAGGATATGACAGTCAGCTGAAATATTTAACCCCCGCAAATGTTTAACTTTGCAGCAGCATTCAGTTACGCTACTCCTACTATTGTCAACACTGGTGTCCCTGTTTACTGATCCCAGATCTGTTTAACTAAGCCATAAACGAGAGATCTCCTGCTTTCAGTGATTATTTTGATCTAAATCAGGTTTCCTTAAACCATCAACAGCAGAGTGCTAAGGCCGTGGGTCGGCAAGAACCTGCCGATACGATAGGTATCGTGATACAGGAATATCGATTCTATATACTGTGATATACCGGGATACAGTGATGGACGGTAAACCAGTTTGCACCAATAAATGCTTTTATTTCTGTTATGATATGAATTTTTCATATACCGCATCCAGAATGCAGTGCGGTGAGAAATTGTTTCAAAGTAGGGGTGCAAAAAAATATTAATAATATCGAAAATATCAAATATTATATTCTCAAAAACACATGCTTATGGGTCATTTTATCTCAACCAGTGCCACCTGGACCTTGCACTTGAGTTCTGTAGAGTGTTTAGTGGCTGATGGAAAAACATCTACTGCACTGTTCTCCCAAGTTTATAACCTTTTGGTGTAGCTGTTTATTTTTTGTGTGTTCTCTGTTTACCTGATAGTGTTGTTTTTTTAAGCTACTTGTTGCCTTAATTTCTTTTAGGATCAATAAAGTATCTATCTACCCACCAACTGACCAAACAACCTACCGACCAACCCATCGGTAGGGGTGTAAGAAAATATTGAATATCGGAATATTATATATTTTGTGATACTGTATCAATTCTCAAACACACGGCATTGATACACAGATTCCTGACAAGACACCGAAACATTGTGTTGTGTTTAAACCTCTGACCACTAGATGTCAGTGTTGTAATCCATATTCAGCTCCACTCCAACATTAACAAGCAGCACAAGGGCGCAATGCTATTGTAAGCATTGACAAACCTGTTTATACAGTGGTGTGTTTTAAAAAATTTTGAAAAATCGTAGTAAATCACTTTGCTTGCATTATCACAATATATCGTGATATACTGAATCGTGACCGCTGTATCACGTTACGTATTGTATCGCCAGGTTCTTGCTTATTACACAGCCCTATTTCACAGGGGGGCGCTTTTCATTGCTGCACTGCTAAACACGAATGGAACAGAGCGCAACTATTACTGGAGTTGTTGACAGGGCAAGTTTTGAAGCAGAAGCTGTACCAGACACTGAAGTAGAAGATGATGACATGGAAGAACTGCAGCAGAAAAAGGAGCCGTGTCTGTCGTCTGGAGGTGCTTTGGGTTTAAAAGGTCGGGCGCAGACCAAACAATCACTTACTGCAAACACTGTAGAGCTAAAGTTGTCGTGGGAGACGATAACACCAGCAATCTTCTGTACCACCTTAGTCACAAACATGATTTGGAGTACCATGAAACTAAAATCAGTGCCTTCCAGACCATCAGCTAAAGCTGACTCAGCTAGAGCACGGGCGAGTCAGACGTCACTCGGTGAAGTGCTTGCTGAAGGTAGACCCTACGACAGAAGAAGCAGGCGGTGGGACGAGATAACCGACTCCAGAACAGTTGATAAAGCCAAAGACACGGTTCTGATAAGCACAGCTGAGAACGACGGAGTCAGGGCGATGATAAAGACGCTGGATTCCAGATTTGACGTCCCAAGTTGGGAATACTTTAGAGAAACAGCGATTCCCAACTTGTACCACGAAGGAAGATACAAGCAGAGACGGCAAATACCGTGAAGCCGTGGTCATACCGCCCAGCACTACTGCAACACTGCAAACGAGGTGATTACACAGCAACCATACTATAAAAACACACCACTGTATGAACAGGTTTGTCAATGCTTACAATAGCACTGCGCCCTTGTGCTGCTTGTTAATGTTGGAGTGGAGCTGAAATGGATCACAACACTGACATCTAGTGGTCAGAGGTTTAAACACAACACACACTGTAAGCACATGTAAGCTGTTAATTAATAATCTATACTGTGTTTGAGAATTGATACAGTATCACGAAACATAATATCGCAATAGTTGATGTTTTGGTATTTTCCTATATTCCCATCATTCTTCACTTTCAATGTCAAGTCCATGAAACCAGAATTTTCACAAAGTGATTCTGGAGCATTTCTATTGGTCCATTCATTATGAAACTTTCACAGGATGATGTTTTTTTGTTAGTTTTCTTTCTTTCTTTTTTTTTTAAAGCTGTCCTGTCGTGTACTTCAAATTCCCAAAGGTCTGGATCTCCACTGCTTCTCGTTTTGTACTGAAACTTAAAAATTATGTTGTTGGATTCACTCAACCACCATCTACAGAACCTTGTTCAGCTAGTTTTAACTGTTTTAGCCTCCTTAACTGAGAAGAGAGCTGACTCAGCACTCTAACGCGGGTTACCATAAAGTGCAACTGCTGTTCGAATTCCAATTTTTATTTTGGAATTCCCAGTTCCACCTTAAATAGTGCAGCAGTTACAGTCTGGTGTCTCAGTGTATAACGTTAACTTCTTGTTCGAATTCCCAGTTCCACCTTAAATAGTGCAGCAGTTTCATTCTGGCGCCTCAGAAGTTAGCTTCCTATTGAAATTTCCAGTTCCACCTTAAATAGTGCAGCAGTTACACTGTGGTATATGAAGTTAGCTTCTAATTCGAATTGACAGTTCCACCTTAAATGGTGCAGTAGTAACATTCTGGCACCACGGTAAACGAAGTTAGCTTCCTGTTTGTATCTCCATTCCACCTTAAATGGTGTGGCAGTTACATTCTGTGAATAAAAAGCTAAACTTCAAACACTGAGGCACCAGAAACTAACTGAGGCACCATTTAAGGTGGAACTAGGTATTCCAATAGGAAGCTGACTTCTGAGGCGCCAGAATAAACTGCTGCACTATTTAAGGTGGAACGGGGAATTCGAATCAGAGGCTAACTTCATATACCAAACTGTAACTGCTGCACTATTTAAGGTGGAACGGGGAATTCCAACGAGAAGCTAACTTCATATATTGATGCACTATAATGTTAACTGCTGCACTATTTAAGGTGGAACTAGAAATTCCAATAGGAAGCTAACTTCTGAGGCGCCAGAATGAAACTGCTGCACTATTTAAGGTGGAACGGGGAATTCGAACAAGAAGTTAACTTCATACACTGAGACGCCAGACTGTAACTGCTGCACTATTTAAGGTGGAACTGGTAATTCCAACGAGAAGCTAACTTCATATATTGATGCACTATAATGTTAACTGCTGCACTATTTAAGGTGGAACTAGAAATTCCAATAGGAAGCTAACTTCTGAGGTGCCAGAATGAAACTGCTGCACTTTTTAAGGTGGAACGGGGAATTCGAATAATAAGCTAACTTCATATACCAGACTGTAACTGCTGCACTATTTAAGGTGGAACTGGGAATTGGAATAACTTCAGCCACGTCTTTCTTCAGGTTTACGCTCAAAAGCGGCTCCGCACTAATACGGTTAGCCAGTTAGCACAGCGAGCTAACGTGGCTAGCTTTGTTTTTGTGCGAACAACAACAAACTTCGCGGTGTTTAAACACGACAGGACTAATATAGAACACATGTGAGGATGTTTAACTCCTAGTAGACGATAATAACTTTAGACGGGAGTGAATGTCAGCGGGCACAGCGAACAATTGTTGCGTTCACCTGACGTCTGTTTTTCTCAGGCACACAACATTAGCCGAGCAGCAGGGGCGCTAGTCTCGCTCCTTAACCAGTAATTAGCGAATAATCGAATTATTCTCCTGCTTGTTTAACTAGATTTAGTCGAACAAATCTATTTAGTTTCAACCAAAATGAGTGCGGGCTCGACTGACTGGCTTGCTTTTTCCTACGAGCTCTAAACCCGCGGCTAGCTGAAGTTAGCCAGCTTCATGTTAAGCTAAAACTAAACGTGAGGTAAAAAATCTTAAAACGGATAAAAACCTCGCGGTCCTTCAGCCCCAGAAGCAACACCTCCTCCATAAGAGTGAGTCTGGTTTCCTTAGAGTCCCCGCCGTCATCGTCCTCCTGCTCGTCTCTCCGCGGCTCGTACTCGTCCTCGCCCGCCGAGCTCTTCTCTCTGTCGGCGGCGGCGGCAGCGCCGCGTCTCTGCACCAGGCCGGAGCTCCGCTGGGTCAACGAAGTCATGGCGACACGAAAACACCACCAACCTCCCGCACAAGCGCCGTCCGAGGCTGGGCTCTCGCTTATTTAGTCCGACACATACAGGAAACGGTCGAATGTCAGTTAAACGCGAACACGCCGAAGAGAAACGGGACTCGGTCGCGGTTAAAACCTCACCGAGCTCCTCCGCTCGGCCGAGTTCCTCACATCTAACATGGCGACCGGGCTTTGCGTCAGCAGTGGATGTGGATGTGGCAGCCGGAGCCTCGCAGGTAACGTATATACACAGATTTAACAATATTAGAGTTTTAGTACATATATATATATATATATATATATATATATATATATATATATATATATATATATATATATATATATATATATTCACACACCGGCAGCATTAAAGGGCCCATTAACGTGAAAGTCACAGTTCTATTTTTTTAAGGAATATTAATACTGCTAATAATAATATTTTAAGTAATATTAGTGATAGTAGTTCAGTGCAGCACGAAAAACAAACATGTACAACTAATGTGTGGGCGATATGGCCCTACAATAATATCACAATATTTCATGGTATTTTTGCAATAGCGATACTCTTGGCAATATTTCAAGAATACACTACTGCAACAAAATTAAAATAAAATTTTATTATTGCATATGATATATGGTTCAATATTTCAGGGTGTAATATCGTTCACCATATTCAAAAATGTTGACGATATTATTGTGTACGATATGATATGGCACACCCCTACTATATATTACTATATACTACTATATTACTATATTACTATATACTATATACTATATACTATATTATATATATATTACTATATTAGAGGTGGGCGATATGGCCCTACAATAATATCACGATATTTCATGGTATTTTTGCGATAACGATACTCTTGGCGATATGACAAAACATTGAATTAAAAAAATATATATATATTTCAAGAATACACTACTGCAACAAAATAAACATTTATTATTATTGTGTACGATACGATATCGCACACCCCTAATATACATATATATATATACTCACACAACGGCAGCATTAAAGGGCCCATTGGCGTGAAAGTCAAAGTTCTATTTTTTTTTAAGGAATATTAATACTGCTAATAATAACACTGGGGCACCCCAGGGCAGTGTACTGAGTCCTCTGTTGTTCACCCTGCTGACTCATGACTGTGTTGCGAAACACAGTTCCAACAGCATCATAAAGTTCGCCGATGATACAACTGTGCTGGGTCTCATCAGCAAAGGCGACGAGTCAGCATACAGGGAGGAGGTACAGCAGCTGACAGACTGGTGTACAGTCAACAACCTTCACTGGAATGTAGAGAAGACCAAGGAAATGGTTGTTGACTTCAGGAAATCAAGACCGGACCACTCTCCGCTTAACATCAACGGCTCCTCTGTGGAGATCGTTAAGAGCACCAAGTTCCTTGGTGTCCACCTAGCGGAGAACCTCACCTGGTCCCTGAACACCAGCTCTACAGCCAAGAAAGCCCAGCAGCGTCTCTACTTCCTCCGGAAGCTGAGAAAGGCCCGTCTCCCTCCACCCATCCTCACCCTCTTCTATAGGGGAACCATAGAGAGCATCCTAAGCAGCTGCATCACTGCTTGGTTTGGGACCTGCACAGCCTCTGACCGCAAGTCCCTCCAACGCATTGTGAGGACAGCTGAGAGGATCATCGGAGTCTCTCTCCCCTCCGTCTTGGACATTTACACCACCCGCTGCATCCGCAAAGCAACCAGCATTGTGGATGACCCCACCCACCCTTCACACAGACTGTTCTCCCTCCTGCCATCAGGAAGAAGGTACCGCAGTGTCCGGTCCAACACGACCAGACTCTGCAACAGCTTCTTCCCCCAAGACTTCAGACTTCTCAACACAACTCAACGTCTGAACTGATATCTTTCTCCAACCATTTACCCCAGATAAAAAAAGGGAAGCATTTTTTGCACAAGCATTGCACTAACAACTTTACTACCTCACTGGACTCTATTTATTACACATTGCACAATTTGCACACAACCAGCAATTATTTATTATTCTCTGTCTGTACTGTGTTGTGTTGTGTTGTCTGTCCGTACTTGTTTGTTTGTGTTGCACTTGTCTTGTATGCACTGTCTATGTTGCACCATGGTCCTGGAGGAACGTTGTTTCGTTTCACTGTGTACTCTGTATGTAGTTGAAATGACAATAAAAACCCACTTGACTTGACTTGACTTGAATAATATTTTAAGTAATAATAACAATAGTAGTTCAGTGCAGCACGAAAAAAACAAACATATGTACAACTAATTTTAAATGTGTTGTTTTGTGACATGTTTTAACCTTTAATAAAAGTCATGGCATATATTTATATATATATATATATATATATATATATATATATATATATTAGAGGTGGGCGATATGGCCCTACAATAATATCACGATATTTCATGGTATTTTTGTGATAATGATACTCTTGGTGATATTTCAAGAATACACTACTGGAACAAAATGAAAATTAAATTTTATTATTGCATACGATATGATATGTGTATATTGTATATGGATGTGGCAGCCGGAGCCTCGCAGGTAACATATATACACAGATTTACACAAAATTCGAATTTTAGTCGAGATTATATACTGTAGTTGTATACATATATAGTTATATATACACACTCACACATGGGCAGCATTAAAGGGCCCATTAGCGTGAAGGAATATTAATACTGCTAATAATAATATTTTAAGAAATATTAATAATAGTAGTTCAGTGCAGCACAAAAAAACCCCAAACATATGTACAACTCATTTTAAAGGTGTTGTTTTGTGAGATTTCAAAAACTTAAATTCAGGCTTCAGCAGTTTAGCCCCACCTACAGGTAGTTTTACATATTTACTGCCTGTTTGATAATATCTTATGTATATATATATATATATATATATATATATATATATATATATATATATATATATATATATATATATATATATATATATATATTAGAGGTGGGCAATATGGCCCTACAATAATATCACAATATTTCATGTTTTTTTTGTGATAATGATACTCTTGGCGATATGACAAAACATTAAATAAAATAAAAAAATTCAAGAATACACTACTGAAACAAAATGAAAATTTAATTTTATTATTGCATACAATATGATATGGCACACGCCTAACTGAGATATTAAAAAATACAAGAATTTTCATCAGATTGTAACAGAAGTCAATGATCCAGAATGTCCCGATACTAAATAATGAACTCCAGATATCTCCATATATCCAGGACTGAAGTAAAGTGAATGATACTGGAGATAAAATCTGTCTCTAGTAGATATAGAATAGGAAATGAGAAATGGGTGAGTGTTTCTTTTACTAAAAACAGTAAAAGTAGTACCTGATGTGATAATTAGTGATGGGTGATATGGCACGATATTTCAGGGTATAATATATATATATATATGACTGCCCCTGCAGGACCACCACAGAGCAGATACTATTAGGGAGGTGGGTCATTCTCAGCACTGCAGTGACACTGACTGGTGCTGGTGTGAGTGGATCAGACACAGTAGTGCTGCTGCTGGAGTGTTTAAACACTGTGTCCACTCACTGTCCACTCTATTAGACACTCCTACTACTTGCTGGTCCACCTTGTAGATGTAAAGTCAGAGACAGTAGCTCATCTGCTGCTGCACAGTTTGTGTTCCTCTAGTCCTTCATCAGTGGACACAGGACGCTGCCCACAGGACACTGCTGTCCGGATAGTTTGGGTTGGCACTGCTGTGTCTGATCCCCTCACACCAGCACAACACACACTAACACATTATGTCAGTGTCTCTGCAGTGCTGAGAATGATCCACCTCCCTAATAGTATCTGCTCTGTGGTGGTCCTGTGGGGGTCCTGATCATTAAAGAACGGAGTAATAAAGTATACAGAGAATCAGATGAACAGTCAGTGGAGCTGATACAGTGGACAGTGAGTGGAGGTCCTGTATGGTCAGTGGAGCTGATACAGTGGACAGTGAGTGGAGGTCCTGTATGGTCAGAGGAGCTGATACAGTGGACAGTGAGTGGAGGTCCTGTATGGTCAGTGGAGCTGATACAGTGGACAGTGAGTGGAGGTCCTGTATGGTCAGTGGAGCTGATACAGTGGACAGTGAGTGGAGATCCTGTATGGTCAGTGGAGCTGATACAGTGGACAGTGAGTGGAGGTCCTGTATGGTCAGTGGAGCTGATACAGTGGACAGTGAGTGGAGGTCCTGTATGGTCAGTGGAGCTGATACAGTGGACAGTGAGTGGAGGTCCTGTATGGTCAGTGGAGCTGATACAGTGGACAGTGAGTGGAGGTCCTGTATGGTCAGTGGAGCTGATACAGTGGACAGTGAGTGGAGGTCCTGTATGGTCAGTGGAGCTGATACAGTGGACAGTGAGTGGAGGTCCTGTATGGTCAGTGGAGCTGATACAGTGGACAGTGAGTGGAAATATAAGGAGGTGGTTTAGTGTTAAGGTGATATATGTTTATGTATATGGGGTTTAATGCATAAGAATGAAAACACAAGGCGTTTGGAGGACATACTCTCTGCTTTATATTTATTAGCCACTTCAAAAAAGGCCTCCACGACAGTAAAAGTCCATACAAGTTCAGTATAACGTTCTATTTAAGGACACACGAGACAAACGTACAGTAATCCGAGCTTGTTGTTCCGAGTCAAGGACTGAGCTGAATAACTCGCCCCGCTGCACTGGATCAGTGTCTGAGAGCGGAAGGAGCAGTAGTGCAATTAACATTATTCACAAGCAGCTCAGAGAGAAAACTGCCTCACAGCGAGTAAGAAGAACAGTGCTTGGTAAACAAAGTGCTCGAGGAAGATTAAGACAGTTTGATTTCAGCGGACTCGAGGAAACAAGGTGAAAGAATAGAGATTAAACATGAGGCACCTCGTAAACGTCGTTGTTTGCATACTAATAAAATGAAACCGTAATTCAGTGCAGTAGAACAACAAAGGCACTCCTTTCTTTTGCTTTCCTGAAAACGTTCTGAACTGGACGTATATGTGTGATTTAACAAGGCATACGATGGGTTAACTACTCTCTACATTCTCATTCCAGTCATATACACAGCCGAGTCACATTATTATGACCACCAGCTAATATCCAGCAGCTAGACGGACTGGGAGACTCAGTAAGGTCCTGGTAGGTGGTCACAGGTATCTGGAGGTATCATGTTGACTGCAGTGCATCCCACAGCTGCTGGAGGGAGCGTGGAGGAGGATCCATAGAACCAACACCACCATCCAGGTGGTCCCACAGATGCTCAGTTGGGTTCAAGTCTTGGTCAGCTCTTCCAACCAGTGTGGGACATTTCTAGAAGTGTGACATGTCTCATTGTCTTGCTGGAAGATCCCATCCACCCCAGAGAAGACCATCAGCATGTATGGTGTACGTGACCCAAACCAGTGTCTTCCACGTGGAGGAGTGGTCATAATAATGTGACTTGACTGTGTATGAACTGTGCATGTTTCTATTTTGTTCTACCAGAAGGCAAACTAAAAGTACTTTCCTTCATCAGCTCTGCGTGCAAAGTACAAGTTTAATATTCTTTTATTTTACTTCTTTTTGCAAGTTTACTATTTACATGTCAAACTACCAACCAATTCGTTTTAAAGACTAAATTAAAGAACATTAATTTAGAATATTTTCTTATATCAGCTATATTGGATAAGCCTGTAAACAACTAAACAACCACCAGATGGCACCAAAAACAAAAGAGCCCATTCAGAGCTGAACACTTAGCGTGACTTGGGGACTTTATATATATAAAATAAACTTTATGATCTTTGGATTTACATTAAAACAAGGCATTTATTTGCATATAAACTTTCTATTAGTATCTGTATATAATCTGCAAGTGTAATACTGCCTGTCTATTGGCTGATGTCTCTCTACAGATGCAGGCTACCCTCCTGTTGTTTTGAACCCTTTCCCAAATCAAACCAAAACTCTTCTCCGGCCAAACATGACGCCCAGTCATTTGACCAGCTGTTCTTTATCTCCTGTGGAAGTTTCATAATGATTGGACCAATAGAAATGCTCCAAAGTCACTTCTAATAAAACCTTTTTATATTAACGTACAGTAAAAGTAAAGAATTAAGTTTTTGTCCTCACCTGTAGATACTTTTTTTATTTACTGCTAAAATTACTGTATTACTGACACTTTACTGCCAGACTTAACAGCTTATAAGTCTAATTAACTGCTTATATTGATTACTAATGGCCTGCCAATAAACAAAGTAGCCCATTAAGCACTTTCATCCTATCCAGAAAGGGTAATAGTGATTACCAGCTCTGGTCCTGGAGACCCAGGTTTCTGTTTAAACCATTCTACACACCTTCTCCAGCTGATTAACTCCTCCGGACCTAAACTCTACAGGTCAGTAGATCTCCAGAAGTAGGGCTGGTGATCGCTACCCCCCTCCACACAGCAGACGAGGGTTCCCAGCTGAGGGCAAGCACACCACGCTACAGGGCGAGACTCCTAACGCTACATTAACTCTAACATGAATAAACTCATAAATGCACATGTGGTCGGAGCATAAACTTGGATTTAAGTCCTAAAACGTCTCCAGATGTTCCTCAAACATTAATATACTACAGTGTGAATGAAAGGATATGTGAACAGATTTGATACACTGCTAATTATTCCAGTAGTTACAACTATAGTCAACTAGTAAGTACTCCATTACAGAATACTTACTCATACACTCACTCACTCATGTTCTAGACTGCTTATTATTCTGGGTCACAAGGGGGCGCTGGAGCCCATTCCAGCGCTCACTAGGCTGAAGGTAGAAAACACCCCGGACAGGTTGCCAGTCCATCTCAGGGCAGGGAATTCATTACTAACACATTGCTGTGATGCTATGAACAACAACTGTCCTAATTCTTACTGGACTGATGATGTGTTTAATATGAATAACGATGAATTAACGATGCAGTACTTAAGTAGATAGACTACTTAGTACTTATGGCTCACTTCAAGTATGGAGTTTGATACAGTAGGGCACATCTGGTATCACTAAGGCTGTCTGCGCTCCTGCTTTGGCATCACCAATCGTTCATATCAATATCAATAGCCAAAGCCCACCTTAACCTGGTGTTGTAATCTCTTTAAGCTAGGTTGCTACACTGAGGTCAGTATACTGAGGTCCCTATACTCTCCTAAACCAAGCTTATGACCTCATGGGTCTCATCCTCTCGGCTGGCTAGCTTATCCGTCACCATAAGGCTTTGCAGCAAGCTTGTGGGAATGGCTGGCTTGAAGGTCCAGTTGCGATTGGAAGCGAAGGGGAAGGAGGAGGACAGGCGCAGCGAGGTTCGAGCCATGGCCAGGGGGCCGGGCCGCCGATGGAGGGTCTCGACCTCTGTTTCCCAGCAGCTCCTCATGTCCAGTTCCCTCTTCAGGTCCTGTACTTGGACCAGGAGTTCAACCAGCTTGCTGGTGATGGCCACCGGGCCCCCGCCCAGAATCTGCACCTCCGGGATCCAGCGGAGGTAGCGCTGCATCCACAGGCGGATGGCGGGTCCGTCCAGGCAGGGGAGCAGAAGGCCGTGGTAGTCCACAGGGCGACGCTGCCAGGCTTCATAAAACTCACGCGTGGTCGCTCCTGGGGAATCAGGTGAAGCCATCCAGCGGCTGATGCGCTTTACGCGGAGCATCTTCTTCAGGCTTTCCGTCTCGTCCTTGAAGAAGCCCTTTTTGGGTGGAGTTTTGAAGGCGGAGCTGGGTAGGGACAGCTGCCGTTGGTGCTACGAACAAAACAAATAATTCATTGAGGTTTTCAAAGGCAGAGAAATGATACCCTGCGTTCACACCGACAGCAACACGGCGCAGCAAAGCATCAGCTGGACATTCATTTTCAAAGAAAGCTGCCCGTTTCCGGCGACAGGAGGCAAAACGGTCACGGGGGGCTGGAGTGAGTCCCAGCGTCATAAGGCGAAGGTGGGATACACCAGTCCATCACATGGCCAACACACACTCTCACACACTCACACCTACGATCAGTTTAGAGTGAGGATCCTAACATGCATGTGTTTGGACTGTGGGAGGAAACCGGAGAACCCGGAGGAACCCACTCAAACACAGAGAGACCATACACACTCCACACAGAACCACCCGGACCGGGAATCCAACCCAGATCATCTTACTGTGAGGAGACAGTGCTGACCACTACACCACCATACTAACCACTACACCACCATACTGACCACTACACCACCGTACTGACCACTACACCACCGTACTGACCACTACACCACCGTACTAACCACTACACCACCATACTAACCACTACACCTCCGTACTAACCACTACACCACTGTACTGACCACTACACCACCATACTGACCACTACACCACCATACTAACCACTACACCACCATACTAACCACTACACCACCTTACTGACCACTACACCACCGTACTGACCACTACACCACCGTACTGACCACTACACCACCTTAATGACCACTCCACCACTGTGCTGACCACTCCACCACCGTGCTGACCACTCCACCACCTTAATGACCACTACACCACCGTGCTGACCACTACACCACCTTAATGACCACTACACCACCGTACTGACCACTACATCACCGTACTAACCACTACACCACCGTACTGACCACTACACCACCATACTGACCACTACACCACCGTACTGACCACTACACCACCGTACTAACTACTACACCACCGTACTGACCACTACACCACCATACTGACCACTACACCACCGTACTGACCACTACACCACCGTACTGACCACTACACCACCGTACTGACCACTACACCACCATACTAACCACTACACCACCGTACTAACCACTACACCACCATACTAACCACTACACCACCATACTAACCACTACACCACCGTACTGACCACTACACCACCGTACTGACCACTACACCACCGTACTAACCACTACACCACCGTACTAACCACTACACCACCATACTGACCACTACACCACCATACTAACCACTACACCACCATACTAACTACTACACCACCATACTAACCACTACACCACCATACTAACCACTACACCACCGTACTAACCACTACACCACCATACTAACCACTACACCACCGTACTGACCACTACACCACCGTACTAATCACTACACCACCGTACTAACCACTACACCACCGTACTAACCACTACACCACCGTACTAACCACTACACCACCATACTAACCACTACACCACCGTACTGACCACTACACCACCGTACTAATCACTACACCACCGTACTAACCACTACACCACCGTACTAACCACTACACCACCGTACTAACCACTACACCACCGTACTGACCACTACACCACCGTACTAATCACTACACCACCGTACTAACCACTACACCACCGTACTAACCACTACACCACCGTACTAACCACTACACCACAGGCTGTGTTCAGACAGAGGAGCATATTTAGACTGAAAAGCCATTCTATACTATGACAGGCTGCAGATTCTGCTGCTATTTTTGCTGTGGATCCAGTTAGAAAATGTTCAACTTCAGCAGAAAAGCTCTGCTTGTCATGTGTCACTTTTCACAAGGTGACCAATCAAACAAAGCAGGGTGAATAAAAAAGAACTGCTGAGAACACTGGCTGCGAGGTTTGAGATTTAAAATACATTCAGCTCCAAGATAAATATTAATTCACTGTGCCGTTCTTTAGCAACACTCATCACAGAAGGACCTCTCACCAGTGTAGCTGAGGCTCTTTGGTAATTGATGTATTCAAAGCATTTGCTAACACTAATAATGATCACATGGGCTGAACAGGAAGATGTAAGTAATCATACACACAATACAAAGTAAGATGAATATGTTATTGTGAGAGAAGTAGATCAGATCTTGATCCAGTTTGAAGAACAAAGTTAGGTTCCAGATTTCTCCTGGACGCCCCAGACATTGTATGAATGTGTTCAGTTCCTTCAGCAGCAAATCTTGATTTATCTTAATGAAGTACTGAGCAGTCAAAGCAGGTATTAGATGAGAACTGTAAACACACATTTATTTATTTATTTATTTATTTATTTATTTATTTATTTTTACCTTGGCTCTTGGAGCTTTGCGTACGGCTTTATCTTGCTTCAGCTTGTCGGCGTACAGAGGGTTAATGAAGAGCTCCTGGGCCTTGCCGTCAAACTGCACCGACCAGTCCCACACTGCAGGACAGTTCAATGGACCTCTTTGTGAGTGCTGAGCCTCGGCCTGCCAAGACAATCAAGCAGCGCAAGTCAGCGGGAGGTGTGCCCGTGTAAAGGAAGTAGTGGCAGAGCACATGGGCACAGCACAGAGAGGCAACTGTCTGCCTTTTGGCCTCATGATGTGGCACTGCTGTGTGGCAACACTGTGTAGCTACTGCACCGCTGTGCAACTGGAGCATGAGGTGTAACAGGTACTGGATCACAGTAAAAAAAATACAAAAAAAAAAAAATAATAATAATAAAGGGGCAGTCGTGGCCTGAAGGTTAGGGATCAGGTCTTGTGACCGGAAGGTCACCGGTTCGATCCCCGGGACCACCAGGCCACGAGCAAGGCACCCAACCCCAACTGCTCCCCAGGCGCCGTGGATAGGGCTGCCCACTGTTCCGGGCATGTGTGCTCGCTGCCCCCTAGTGTGTCTGTTCACTAGTGAGGGTATATATGGGTGTTTCACTGTCCCCTAGTGTGTTTGTTCACTAGTGCGTGTATATATGTAGGTGTTTTACTGCCCCCTAGTGTGTATATATGTAGGTGTTTTACTGCCCCCTAGTGTGTATGTTCACTAGTGTGTGTATATATGGGTGTTTCACTGCCCCCTAGTGTGTCTGTTCACTAGTGAGGGTATATATGGGTGTTTCACTGTCCCCTAGTGTGTTTGTTCACTAGTGCGTGTATATATGTAGATGTTTCACTGCCCCCTAGTGTGTATATATGTAGGTGTTTTACTGCCCCCTAGTGTGTATGTTCACTAGTGTGTGTATATATGGGTGTTTCACTGCCCCCTAGTGTGTATGTTCACTAGTGTGGGGTATATATGGGTGTTTCACTGCCCCCTAGTGTGTATATATGTAGGTGTTTCACTGCCCCCTAGTGTGTATGTTCACTAGTGTGGGGTATATATGGGTGTTTCACTGCCCTATAGTGTATATGTTCACTAGTGTGTGTAAATATGTAGGTGTTTCACTGCATGGATGGGTTAAATTACGCTGTGGCTAATTTTAGTTCTAAATTAAAAATTAAATAAATAAATAAATCTGATGTACGGTCTGCATGACTTCACCTCAAACTCTCTTCTGACTCATTATACATAGTTATCAGGTCTACCTGCATAGTGCTCTCCCTCTGAGAGGCAGAGTTGAAGAGGAAAGTGCTGAAGACTGGCACGTGGACGCTGTCGGACAGCACGGTCAGGTACGTCTCGGAGAACTGGAACGCCGGGCTCTGCTGCTGAACCAGTTGCCACACGCACTCCAGGAAGAGCAGGAAGACTGGGGACGGAGCCTGACACTGCAGATATACAGACTCGTCATAAAAGCCTGACTGCAGGCCATAAACGCATAAACACACATGCCTCGTTCATCCAGTGCCAAACCAATTACAGGCTTTACAGTTCGAAAGCTGTGAGCTGGGACGGAACGACTTCTGTGAGAGCTACTGTGTGAGGAAATCATGTCTGCGGTGTTGACTGTGTATGGCGTCACATCAGTGAACTGCACGCGCAATTTTCAGAAACACCAGAGGGGGTGGGTTTGACAGCTTGGGGGCGGGACATGGACTGAATGCTTTCGGCTGACGGCACCTGGTTTCACGCCTGACTGCTCACTGTGAACAGCCTCTCAAACTACAACAAACGTGGTGGATGAAGAGGAGCCGACAGGAGAGAGATTAAAACTGTGGTTTCTCTCACTTATAATAAGACTTTAATAGTCTTACCACTTTTATGAGCCCGTATTCACTCGTTCCCGCTGCAGCTCAGTGAGTTAGGCTGATATATTTAGTGGATATTCGTGTGTAGCTCACAAACAAACAAACGAACAATCTCCTAAAATCTCTGAAATTATATTTTAAGTGGAACAAACTACAGTCGCTACATTTCCTCACAGTTCCCCATCTTTCCATTTCTCCCAGTAGCTTCTATCAAAATAGTTTGAATCACCACAGCGACGCACAGATACAGTAGGGCTGTGTATTGGCAAGAACCTGACGATACAATACGTATCGTGATACAGCGGTCACGATTCAATAAATTGTGATATACTGTGATTTTTCAAATCCTACTATTAAAACACACCACTGTATGAACAGGTTTATCAATGGCTACAATAGCATTGCGCCCTTATGCTGCTTGTTAATGTTGGAGTGGAGCTGAAAATGGATTACAACACTGCCATCTAGTGGTCAGAGGTTTAAACACAACACACAATGATTCACTGTCTGGCAGGAATCTGTACATACTGTGTTTTTGAGAATCGATACAGTATCACTAAACATAATATCCTGATATTTTATATTTCGATATTTTCTTACACCCCTAATAAGGAGATATTTCTCAAAGTAATGTGTAAGTCACTTAAAGTCATGTTCGCTAATTAATTGATTCTATCATAATAACGTTAATGGCAATGCTAAGCTTTGGCACACAGTGGGGGGTGGGGGGCGGTCATAGGTCATCTCACAGATCTGAAGCTGTAAAGTCTGCTGATGGTTTGCAAGGGTGTGAAACAGTCACCACCTCAAAGAACCTCTGAGGAACAATGACAAGGACTCAAAGTGAGACAACTACCTCCTTGTCCTTCTGATAGAGGGGATTGCATCGATCCAAGAAAGCATGGCACCCGGCCACCCACTCCTTCTGGACCAGTCCCTGGAAGCCCGGCAGCGTTCTGAAGTAAGGGTCCAGCATGATCTGAACCAGACTGGAAATGACGCAGCACAGATCTGTACCTTCTTCCTCTGAAAGCAGACCAATGAAAATGAAAAGGAGATGTCACTCAACCAGCTGTCCAACCGTCTGACCCTTCATCTGCGGTCAGGACGAGAGACTGAACTTCCTGTTCCAGTTTCTTGTAGCTGTAGCTTTAAACCTCTCACCAGTGACCAGTCACATCACCCCCAGACCAACTGTTCACTCTACAATACTCACTCCTACCGAGCACACAAGGGTGAAGCAGCTCGTTCACCAGTTTTCCTGTTCCACCTTAAACAGTGCAGCAGGAGCCAGAACGTACCTGCACCTCCATTTAAGGTGGAAACAGGAGAACTGGTGAAGGAGAAGCTGAGCTGATGGTGCTGGTGGTCAGTAGGAGTGAGTATTGTAGTGTGTTAGGGTGATCTGGGGGTGAACACTGGTGGTCAGTAGGAGTGAGTATTGTAGTGTGTAAGGGTGATCTGGGGGTGAACACTGGTGGTCAATAGGAGTGAGTATTGTAGCGTGTAAGGGTGATCTGGGGGTGAACACTGGTGGTCAGTAGGAGTGAGTATTGTAGTGTGTAAGGGTGATCTGGGGGTGAACACTGGTGGTCAGTAGGAGTGAGCATTGTAGTGTCTAAGGGTGATCTGGGGGTGAACACTGGTGACAGATTTAAAAGCGTACGTTACAGTAAGTAAACAGTGTAACGTTAATGACGAGAGGGGCGGAGTTGAGTGGGTGGTGTTGGCTGATCCACAGACGTTGTGGAGCTCCTCAGTATCGAGACCACCAACCGCCAACACACCAGTTGTAGCTCAACACTTTAGTATGTGGTGGTTTGTTTTCTTGGTGGTTCTTAATCTGCTGCTCGATATCAGCTCATCTTTCAGTTCAGCTCAAACCTCTCTTCATCACATCAGCACCACCTCCAACATCTACTGTAACATCTCACCTCCATTACCTCCACTCTGTTCTTCACCATCACCTCCACTCTGTTCCTCACCTCCATCTCCTTCACTCTGTTCTTCACACACTGCTCTACAACCAACTACCAATGTGCTCTCTGATCGTGTTTGCTGGGGAATGCTGCCAAATCACACAGACAAACTATCAACACGTCTAGACCCTTCATCAATCCATCCATCCCATTAACTTTATTCTACTAGTCAGGGTCATGGGGGGCTGGAGCCAATCCCATGGACACCATGGACAGGTTGCCAGTCCATCACATGGCCAACACACAATCACACCTACAGGCATTTAAAAGTTAGCGATCAACCAAACATGCCTTTGGACTGTAGGAGGAAACCCACTCAAGCATGGGGGAGAACATGCTAACTCCACATAGAACGACCCAGACGGGGCATCTGAACCTCCCCAAATAGCAATCTTGACACCATGGCAGTGTTTCTATGACCATATCATAACCTACCCATTATGAGGATATTTGTGTTTTCCTTTTCGAGACTCTCTACCACTTCAGCTGCTTTCTGCAGACACTGCCTGCAAGGAGAGTGAAGTTTGTGATCAAATGTTTGATGACTACAGCGTTGGAGTTAACATTAAATTAATTTTTAAGAGGATGAAAACCCCAAACTCAACCTGATGATGTCCAGCCAGCCGGTGTTCTCAAGAGAGGAGAACCACTTCACATCGGAGACCCAAAAGTCTGTTGAATTGTCTGTAGAAGGAAAAGGAACCAGAACAAACAGATGTATCAGCTATGAACACAGAACCAGAAGACAGTCCTGGAGACATAAGCACTCACCAATGAGGAAGAACTGCTTGAACTTGGTGTAAGATTGCTGAATGTCTTGAACAGTAGGAAGGGTTTCTGAGAGATCTTCTAGTTTTAAAGAATAAAGGTGGGTTTGGGCCACAGCGTGTAGCATTCTGGAGCAAAGAGGACAAAGTAATGTGAAGAGAAGAAAAACAGAATGTACGAATATAGTCCTAATTAATATTGGTTCCTATTTTATTCTATATTGGCGATAATGGGTCTGTATCTGGAGTTCAATTCTTCACCTCTCCATGTATGTCTGCATCAGTCCATCCTCCTGGGACACAGGTAGAGTGGAGGCTTTGAACAAAGCACAGCCACTATGATGGGACCAACACCACACCTTTAAAACCAAACCAATAAAAGAACACCTGTTACACCATGTCAGACAACACAGTCCATACTTATCAGAATAATATCAGAGACTGCTGCGACCACAGCCATTCTGAAAATATATACTTTATTACCCTGTTCTGTAATGACCAGGACCCTCACAGGACCACCACAGAGCAGATACTATTAGGGAGGTGGATCATTCTTAGCATTGAAGTGACACTGACTGGTGGTGGTGTGAGTGGATCAGACACAGCAGTGCTGCTGCTGGAGTGTTTAAACACTGTGTCCACTCACTGTCCACTCTAGTAGACACTCCTACTACTTGCTGGTCCACCTTGTAGATGTAAAGTCAGAGACAGTAGCTCATCTGCTGCTGCACAGTTTGTGTTCCTCTAGTTCTTCATCAGTGGACACAGGACGCCGCCCACAGGACACTGCTGTCTGGATAGTTTTGGTTGGTGGACAGTCCAGCAGTGATACTGAGGGGTTTAAACACTTCAGCAGCTGCACTGCTGTGTCTGATCCACTCACACCAGCAGAAACTATATAGTAGCTACTCATTAAAGAACAGAGTGATAAAGTATACAGAGAATCAGATGAACTACAGTCTGTAGGTGGAGGTCCTGTATGGTCAGTGGAGCTGATACAGTGGACAGTGAGTGGAGCTCCTGTATGGTGAGTGGAGCTGATACAGTGGACAGTGAGTGGAGCTCCTGTATGGTGAGTGGAGCTGATACAGTGGACAGTGAGTGGAGGTCCTGTATGGTGAGTGGAGCTGATACAGTGGACAGTGAGTGGAGGTCCTGTATGGTCAGTGGAGCTGATACAGTGGACAGTGAGTGGAGGTCCTGTATGGTCAGTGGAGCTGATACAGTGGACAGTGAGTGGAGGTCCTGTATGGTCAGTGGAGCTGATACAGTGGACAGGGGGTGGAGCTCCTGTATGGTCAGTGGAGCTGATACAGTGGACAGTGAGTGGAGCTCCTGTATGGTCAGTGGAGCTGATACAGTGGACAGTGAGAGGAGATAGAAGGTGGTTTTATTGCTATAGCTGTTTTATTACACCAACGGCTCAAATGATATGTGCATAATGAAATCACGTACTGGTAATCCTTTCCCTGGGAATTTAGATATGTCTTCATCTGTGACTGCTGCTGGGATGATAAAGAACCGTGGTAACCTAGAAGAAAGTTGGAACAGTTCAGGCTCTTTAATTGTGCTTTCTTTAATGTATCTCATCATCCGCTAGTCAGACAGCACAGCATCCTCACCATGCTTTAGATGGGACAGCTAATAAAAACTTTGGCAGAAGCTCAACTGGCAGCATTTGCCAGCAGCACCCTACTCACCTTGTGGAGAGCTCAAAGTTCTCGTTTTCAGTGACTATTCTCAAGTTTCCTTTGGTCCGTCTCATTTCTAGAGTCCAGTCTTCTTTCGTGTCAAACATAATCGGCCTCTGCGATCGCTGCGTCTCTGTAAGGCCGTCAGCAGAAATTAAATATCAGTTCAATTTCAAATAACATTCTGTTAATATACTCAATGAAGTAATAGTGACTATAAAGAAGTCTGTATACTTCTCTGTATACTTTATTACTCTGTTCTTTAATGATCAGGACCCCCACAGGACCACCACAGAGCAGATACTATTAGGAAGGATCATTCTCAGCACTGCAGTGACACTGACATGGTGTGATGCTGCTGCTGGAGTGTTTAAACACCTCAGTGTCACTGCTGGACTGAGAATCATCGTCCACCAACCAAAACTATCCAGACAGCAGTGTCCTGTGGGCGGCGTCCTGTGTCCACAGATGAAGAACTAGAGGAACACAAACTGTGCAGCAGCAGATGAGCTACTGTCTCTGACTTTACATCTACAAGGTGGACCAGCAAGTAGTAGGAGTTTCTAATAGAGTGGACAGTGAGTGGACACAGTGTTTAAACACTCCAGCAGCACTGCTGTGTCTGATCCACTCACACCAGCGCAACGTCAGTGTCACTGCGGTGCTTAGATTGATCCACCTTCCTAATAGTATCTGCTCTGTGGTGGTCCTGTGGGGGTCCTGATCATTAAATAACAGAGTAATAAAGTATACAGAGAATCAGATGAACTACAGTCTGTAAGTGGAGCTCCTGTATGGTCAGTGGAGCTGATACAGTGGACAGTGAGTGTAGGTCCTGTATGGTCAGTGGAGCTGATACAGTGGACAGTGAGTGGAGATAGAAGGAGGTGGTTTAGTGTTATGGCCAGCTGTTGTATATCTCACTATTCTAAAGTATCTTCTATTTGTAAATATCTAAATGAGTAGTGGCACCATATCAGCAGAAAGAAGCTGTTACACTTCGTACCTGGACGTCTTGATGCAGCGTAGGAAAAGGCAAAGACACACTTCAAAGACTTTGGCTCCACGCAGTGGTGGGTGATACCCTGAAAGATCTGAAAGCAAAGAAAGCCACCAGTTAGATTTAGTCTGAACTACTGCATCATCTTAATCTTCACCAGTAGGTCACCTTTTTGGCGTCCTCTTCTTTGGTGTAGGTTAGGCAGAACTGGAAGACGCGCAGGTCTTTACAGTGGATGATCATTTTGGACGGGTATTTGGTCTTCAGCATCCCTTTGGATACCAGCTTCTTCTTCTCGTCGTAAACTGTAGAAGAGATGAGCATTTATGGAGACGTTAAAACTCAAAAAAGCATGCCGGCTTCTGAAAAACACTTCTGAATGGTCTGCAGATCAGCAGGATGTTCATTCAGCTAACGTTACCTCCATAGATGTGGTCCACACACATTAGAGGAATGTCATTTTCACCGTACAGCTTATTCCTGAAGTGCTGCGCCTGAAACAAGGAGACACTGGGTGATATAGCAGCCCTACTGGGTTTTTATGATGGTTCAGTGTTCTCACAATCTGAATGACTACTGCACAGCTTTACGGCTGGCCTGAATCTTCTCATTCATAATTCTTCTAATAGTCAATTATTCAGTTCTCTGTTTAGTTTTGGAAGCTTTAAGACACAAAATTATAGCCAGAAAGAATCCAAAATTGGCGGCACGGTGGTGTAGTGGTTAGTACGGTGGTGTAGTGGTTAGTACGGTGGTGTAGTGGTTAGTATGGTGGTGTAGTGGTTAGTATGGTGGTGTAGTGGTTAGTACGGTGGTGTAGTGGTTAGTACGGTGGTGTAGTGGTTAGTATGGTGGTGTAGTGGTTAGTATGGTGGTGTAGTGGTCAGTATGGTGGTGTAGTGGTTAGTACGGTGGTGTAGTGGTTAGTATGGTGGTGTAGTGGTTAGTACGGTGGTGTAGTGGTTAGTATGGTGGTGTAGTGGTTAGTATGGTGGTGTAGTGGTTAGTACGGTGGTGTAGTGGTTAGTATGGTGGTGTAGTGGTTAGTATGGTGGTGTAGTGGTTAGTATGGTGGTGTAGTGGTCAGCACGGTGGTGTAGTGGTCAGCACTGTCTCCTCACAGTGAGATGATCTGGGTGCTTGAGTGGGTTCCTCCGGGTACTTCGGTTTCCTCCCACAGTCCAAACACATGCATGTCACTGTCACTGCCCGTAGGTGTGAGTGTGTGTGTGAGTGTGTGTTGTTCATGAGATGGACTGGCGAGCTGTCCATGGTGTACCCTGCCTTCCCCCAATGGTGCTGGGATTGGCCCCAGCCCCACCGTGACCATGATTAGCGGGATAAAGCGGAAGATGATGGATGTATATCTGAATGAATTCAAAATTCAAGCCAGGCATCCATGTCACCTCACCTCAAACTACACAATAAACTACACAAGGGCGTCTCAGAAAGATGTATGGGTAAAATTCAGGGGGGAATATTAGCGGTGAAGGAACATAATATACAAAACTGTTTCCATTAGTGTATAAATCACCTGTAACTACACATCACTGTGTTTTCGTTAGTTTAGAACAAGCCTTCATAGCTACACAACAGTGGCTCGTTCAGTAGGTTGCACTATTACAGACCTACTTTACTGCTATTCTATATTTATACACTATATTTATAGTAAATTATAGTAGAAAATTTGCAACTTGAAGCTGATATACCATGAAGACAAAACAAGCTAAACAAACTATACAGCAAATTATACTTCTAGTGAAATACATTTCAGGAAATAAGAAATTAACAAAGAAAATAAATGGATAGTTTAAAATAACTAAAGGACCTCCAAAATAATTGTATGGCTACTACTTTTTTTGGAGCATTTCTATTGGTCCATTCAGTATAAAATTTAAAACAGCAGCTGCTACGTTCAAACGATGTTGTTCGTTAAGTGAAAATTGTTTGCATATTTGTTTGGTGTTCGATGCCATAACTCATAGAAGGCCTATCCTCTAAAAAGCATTGTTTCCATGACGTCACATTTGAAAGACTGCGCAACCCTGAATGGGGCAACAAAACCAGATACACTGATAGACAATGCACAATGAACTTCTGCAGAGCGTTAAACAAATGCATGTATCTGCAGTGAAACAGTACAGTCATCTCACTCTATTCACACGGGGTGGACATTCACTGCTGCCAAGCCGAGTCTGTGGTTTCTATTTTCACGCCACTCGGTTATTTGCGAGCGCAGACTGTACTTCCTGCTTCATATCAATTGAAACCCCACCAACACTTCATCTTACTGAACCATCTCAGTCACACCTACAAATATAATAGGCTACAATTTTAAAAGAGCAGTTTAAGCCATTGCGGCCTTAACCAGGAACGGGGAGTACTGGCAAAACATTTTGTTATGAGAAGTAAGAGAAGTGAGGCTGATGTTATCACACAAGATAAAGTATTTGATATGGAGTACCAGTGCTATTCTGAGATCAGCTAAAACTAGGGAGTGCACTGTATATAGTACTGTATAGCTGTGTAAGTATCAACAGTCATAGTGTATATAGTGCAGAAAGCACTAATTTATTTATTTATATATATATATATATATATATATATATATATATATATATATACACATATACACACACACACACACACGCTCAAAAGTTTAGTATTACTTTAGAATTTTATTTCATGCAATTTTTTTATGCAATTCACAAATTGTCCATTTCTCAATTAATGTAAGTGTATCAGATGATTTTTAAAGAATAAAAATGTTTGTATTAAAGTCTATTTTTGCAGAGGCTTATTTTGCATATAGTCCTATTATCAGTAATTCTCAGTCCTCTGTCTAAATCTCCTGGTACGACCACCAATCCAAGTTAAGGATGTTATTGGACTAATTGGTTGTTAGGACACTCTTGCTCAATTGTGATGCACAGCTGAAAAACATTCTACTAATAAGTGAGTATAAAAGGGAACAACATTCTAGGTTAGTTTAGTATCTGAAGATCAGCAGTTGATGGCTTGCTGACCGACTCACAATGACCAGAAAGAAACAACTTTCTTTAGAGACCCGTCAGTCCATTGTTGTGTTAAGGAAGAAGATACTCCATTAAAACAAGAACATTTCACTGTGATCCCAAAGTTTTATAGTGTTTCTGTAGGGGTTTTAAACATTGTAATGCAGCCCAGTCCTTCATTATGTCACCTCGGTGGTACACCATTGTGTTTTTAGATACGCAGCATCCGGTCACCAAGCAGGATGTTCATTTCAGCTCTATATTTTCTACTATTTCTAGCACAGTTTCCTCTTAACCCGTCAACAGAAATGAGTTGTTTTTGACCAGCTCATACACGGAATCATGAAATCAACACATCGCATGAACAAGCAGCTCTCAGAACAAAGAAATCAGTAAAACACTGGAAGAGTATGACAGACTCTGGATCTTTTTCTTGCTTGTTTGCTCAGAATCTCTGGACCCACTCATCCATGTATAAGACACTCTCAACCATTTGGGTCTGAGCCCATCCTTGCAGATCACGTACACCATACATGCTGATTGTCTTCTCTGGGGTGGATGGGATCTTCCAGCAAGACAGTAAGACACATCACACGACTAGAAATGTCTCACACTGGTTGGAAGAGGTGACCAAGACTTCCAAGTACTACCCTGGACCCCTAATTCTCCAGACTTGAACCCAATCGAGCATCTGTGGGACCATCTGGATGGTGGTGTTGGCTCTATGGATCCAATCCACGCTCCCTCCAGCAGCTGTGGGATGCACTGCAGTCACCATAATACCTCCAGATACCTGTGACCACCTACCAGGACCTTACTGAGTCTCCCAGTCCGTCTAGCTGCTGTCCGTGTTGCACACGGCTTTCATTCTGGATATTAGCTGGTGGTCATAATAATGTGACTCGACTATGGAAAAACATGCACGCCCAATTTTCATTGCCTCTCTAATTAATGCCGTCTAGAACCAGGTTGGTCACAAAACATATCACAGTCACTATTAATGTAATCAAGCCCAATCAATGCATCTGCAGCAGCATTTTATTAATATTGATTAAGGAGTCTCAGTGAACGAACTATTTCCTCTTATCAGAATTATTTCACTAATTATAGACTCACACCAGGCAAGACAGCTTCTGTGTTTCTCACCGCAATTTACTCTGCCAATGAGTCAGAGACTCAAGTTCCTGAAACAGCACTTAAAGTAAAAGTGGTACAGTTCCTCTTTCACCGTCACCTCGCATGCAAACAGATTTCTACACACCGTAGCAATAAAGAGACGCTCAGGAAACACATTAAATATTCTAAAATACACTGTTCAGCCTCTTTATTAGGAATACCATCCAAACAGGCATGTGTAGGACTGGCATGTGATCTCAGAACAGCCTGAATTCTTTGTGGTACAGATTCAACAAGGTGTGCAAGGAAACTGTGGTCCATGTTCACATGATTGCATCATGTAACCGCTGCAGATCTGTGGGCTTCACGTTCATGCTGTGAATCTCCTGTTCTACCACATTCCAAAGGAGCGGTATTCGATTCTGAGGAGGTCGAAGTACGAGGAACTCAGAAACTTATTGTCATGTTCAGTTTGAGATGATTTACTAGGTAAACCAAACACACACACATTCCTCTGTATTGCGCTTGTACTGTATGTAACCTTGTATTTTGTTGTTTTCTCTCCAGGTATCAGCACTGGCCCTCATTTCTGGCAGTGTTAGAGCTCAAGGGTAGTTTCGACATAAACCTCTTTGTACCAGCTGGAGATACAGACACTGACACACAACGCACAAAGTTGCCACTGTTCACTGAGGAACAGTGTTATATACACTACCGCTCAAAAGTTTGGGATCACAGTGAAATGTTCTTGTTTTAATGGAGTATCTTCTTCCTTAACACAACAATGGACTGACGGGTCTCTAAAGAAAGTTGTTTCTTTCTGGTCATTGTGAGTCGGTCAGCAAGACATCAACTGCTGATCTTCAGATACTAAACTAACCTAGAATGTTGTTCCCTTTTATACTCACTTATTAGTAGAATGTGTTTCAGCTGTGCATCACAATTGAGCAAGAGTGTCCTAACAACCAATTAGTCCAATAACATCCTTAACTTGGATTTGTGGTCGTACCAGGAGATTTAGACAGAGGACTGAGAATTACTGATAATAGGACTATATGCAAAATAAGCCTTTATACAAAAAATATATTCTTTAAAAATCATCTGATACACTTACATTAATTGTGAAATGGACAATATTGTTTGTGAATTGCATGAAAATTGCATGAAATCAAATTCTAAAGTGATTCTAAACTTTTGAGCAGTAGTGTATATATATATATATATATATATATATATATATATATATATATATATATATATATATATATATATATATATATATATATAAATAAAACTGTTTTAGCCCCCACACCTCGAGACTGGAGGTGTTGTGTGTTCAGAGTGGGTTCAGATCTGACGTCTGTTGTACAGAGTGGTTATTTGATCTTTCCTGTCAGCTCAAACAGCTCTAGCCATTCTCCTCTGACCTCTTTTCACATCTAGCCAATGAGGCTCACAGAACCTCCGCTCACTTTTTTTTTTTTTAACCGTTCTATTTAAACTCTCAAGAGTGAAATACTCAAACCACCTTATCTGGCACCAACAACCATGACGCGATCAAAGTCTCTCATTATACATTTTCTCCCCATCTGATGTTTAATGTAAATATTAACACTCTGCCTGCATTACTCTGCATTACTGCCAGACGGATAACTTGAGTGGATAATACTTTTATTTACTTCAACTTATATTATTATACTTTATATATTTTTATTATTTCTTTTTTTGTTATCTTATCTACTGGTGAATGGAGGAACAGCAAAGTAAGAATTTCATTGTACAGTGTAACTGCCTGTTCTGCTGTACATAGGACAATAAAAATCTTGAATAACTGCATGACTAATTATGTTCTTAATAAAGTGGCTGCTGAGTGTATTTCAATGTCTAGAAGTTGCAGTTATATATATATATATATATATATATATATATATATATATATATATATATATTCTGTTATTGGGCTAAATCCACTTACAGTTACACTGTGCAAGTTTTGGGGATTTAGTGACCCCACTGGTGTAATTGTGTAATTGCACACAATAGACAGAAGAACATTTTGTTATGCTGGTTGTGCTGCCACCGCCTTCCACGTGCGAATGAGTGTGATGACTAGAAACGCGTTGGAAAAGTGGTGTACAATTTAGTGAATTACCTACTACAGTCATGTCTTTATCAGTGTAATGCTGATTTTGCATTTGACCCCTAAACGTTGAAGCTATTATTTTAAGTAGTTTAATTTACTAGCAAAGCTTAAATGAAAATGTAGTCATGTTAAAACTGATATATCGCTGCTGTCCAAATCAAAACATGCATCTCCACCTTTGTCGATTTTCATTTTTCTATCATTTTGAACGACAGGCTCTCTCCTGTGAATGTTTCATGATGAATGGACCAAAAAATTCTGATTCCACTGACTTACATTGAAATTAAAGACGGTTTTCAGTCTCTCCTGTGAAGTTGGCATTTTGGATATACTTGTTTATCTTTGGACAGTGATGATATAACATTATAAAATGTTCTCTCTTTAATTTGCCAGAGGTGATAAAGTGGGACTGCTTTTTCAGAAGGAGGGCTAATTAATCAATCAGCATGCTAACTACTGATCCCAAACCCACATGGCCAAGTCAAGCACTATGTGGAAACTTCATTACAATGAAAGTCTTGTAAAGTCTTGTCACATGTCCTCACCGTCTCCTCCAGCGGCGTCTCGTCACTAACGAAGGAGACGCGGAAGTTGGTGCAGAGAAGTGTGCCAAAGATTCCCCGCTGAGACAAGTCATCTTGAGTGTGTTTGAGGACGGGGTCCGCGCTGCAGAAGACCACTTCCCCTGGAGAAGAACGGCAACAAACATGATCAGAAATAACGATGATCTGACTTGGTGGTTTATGATCAAGTAAACTGTACTTGTATAGCACTTTTTAAAACCAGAGCTTAAAGGTGTGTTACAATTATCCATCCATCCATCATCTTCCACTGTATCACACTAGTCAGGGTCATGGGGGGGCTGGAGTCAATCCCAGCATCATCGGGCAAAGGCTGGGTACACCATGGACAGGTTGCCAGTCCATCACATCACCAACACACACTCACACCTACAGTCAGTTAAGAGTGAGGATCCTAACATGTATGTGTTTGGACTGTGAGAGGAAACCGGAGTACCCGGAGGAACCCACTCAAACACAGAGAGACCATAAACACTCCACACAGAACCACCCGGACCGGGAATCCAACCCAGATCATCTTACTGTGAGGAGACAGTGCTGACCACTACACCACCATACTAACCACTACACCACCATACTGATCACCGTACTAACCACTACACCACCATACTAACCACTACACCACCATACTGATCACCGTACTAACCACTACATCACCGTACTAACCACTACACCACCATACTGACCACTACACCACCATACTGACCACTACACCACCATACTAACCCCTACACCACCATACTAACCACTACACCACCGTACTGACCACTACACCACCATACTAACCATTACACCACCGTACTAACCACTACACCACCATACTAACCACTACACCACCATACTGACCACTACACCACCATACTAACCACTACACCACCATACTAACCACTACACCACCATACTAACCACTACACCACCATACTAACCACTACACCACCATACTAACCACTACACCACCGTACTGACCACTACACCACCATACTAACCACTACACCACCATACTAACCACTACACCACCATACTAACCACTACACCACCGTACTGACCACTACACCACCATACTAACCACTACACCACCATACTAACCACTACACCACCGTACTAACCACTACACCACCATACTGACCACTACACCACCGTACTAACCACTACACCACCGTACTGACCACTACACCACCATACTAACCACAATCAATAAAATAAAAAATATAGTAACATAATAAAAGAAATTAAAACGTGCACCCGTTACCTGTACACATAACATTAAAACCATCTCCTTCTATCTCCACTCACTGTCCACTGTATCAGCTCCACTGACCATACAGGACCTCCACTCACTGTCCACTGTATCAGCTCCACTGACCATACAGGACCTCCACTCACTGTCCACTGTATCAGCTCCACTGACCATACAGGACCTCCACTCACTGTCCACTGTATCAGCTCCACTGACCATACAGGAGCTCCACTTACAGACTGTAGTTCATCTGATTCTCTGTATACTTTATTACTCTGTTCTTTAATGATCAGGACCCCCACAGGACCCCCACAGAGCAGATACTATTAGCGAGGTGGGTCTTTCTCAGCACTGCAGAGACACTGACATGTTGGTGGTGTGTTTGTGTGTGATGTGCTGGTTCCTCTAGTCCTTCATCAGTGCTTAGAGGACGCCGCCCACAGGACACTGTTGTCTGCATAGTTTTGGTTGGTGGACGATCAACACTCACACCAGCACAACACCACTATGTCAGTGTTACTGCAGTGCTTAGAATGATCCACCTCCCTAATTATACATGGTGGTCCTGACCATATATACATACATACACACTAATATATATATACATACATACACACTAATATATATATATATATACACACACATATATACACACATATACATAAACCTGAAACTATTTCACTACTGCAAGCTTAAAACCCAGTTTTACCACTGAAACTGTAATAATACAATAAAGATCAACCTGTGAAGATGTTTCCTCTGCAGGCAACACACATGTCCCCCAGGGGAGGAAGTGCAAGTTAGAGGAACCGACAAAAAACCTTGCAACAAAAAGCTGCACAAAGAAAAGCCTGTAGCTCACAAACAGCTCTGAGCTCATTCGTTAACAGATCGACAACACAGACTCTCTCAACTACCTGGGAGTAAGTTTGGATGCCTCTCCTTCTTCAGTGGCTCCTTTTCCGATTTTATTTCCTGTAGAACACAAAGATAACAGTTCAGATAGACAGAACACAATCTTGAGACACCAGCGACTTTATGTTTACACTCACACCTTTTGAATTTCGCACAAGGGCAGCTGCCGAGTCAGCATCTGAGTCAGTATCTGACTATGTTCACTGCTGCGTGATAGCCAACAACAACAGTAATTATGGGGCGGAATAGAAAGAGGCGTGTTACACAGAATAGAGCAGAGTCAGGTTGTCGGAACGGAGCGTAGGTCAGTGTTGATACGATATGAATCACGATACAGGGGTTAGAATTTGATATATTTTTAAATTTATTAAAACTGTCACAATATGAAACAAACCATTATACTGTTGCTCTATCATTTGGACACAACATCTGCTCCTTATATCCTGTGCAAGTTTCATAACAAATGGACCAATAGAGACGCTCCCAATTCAAAATTCTGGTTCCATTGACTTACAATGAAAGTGAAGAACGTTTTGGTCCTCTCCTGTAAAGTCACTATTTTGGAGATCCTTGTTTTTCTTTGCACAGCGACGATCTCCATAGGTTGCTGAGGCTAACATTGGTGGTGCGCTCTTACGCTACTTGTCCACATTGGAGTGGAGAAGTCTAATGGCTGTGCACAGATTAGTTTTTAAACACAACACAAAATTAAATATTGTCTTATATGAAACTACTAATTAACAATCAATACTGTGCTTTTGAGAATTAATACATTACACAAAGTGTGTATCGATACTTTCTTACACCTCTAATGCAGGCAGGAAGTAATTAGCTACTTTTTTCAGTTACTTGCACTTAAAAAAGTTTAATAATAATTCTAGTAATAATAATTCTAGGCAATGTTTAGTCCTTAATTCATAAATCCAGTTATTATAGATATGAAATATTATAATACATAAAGAAATCTTTACACTACACAACATCAAGGTATTTAGATTTTTCCAAACATCTGATTGGTTGGAAGAGAGAAACAAAAAACAGATATATTACACAGAAAACTGAATATAAATGATATTTATTTAATATTTTGTATACTTTGTGGCCCCAAATTCAGTTAAACGGGACTAATCTTGCGGTTTACATATGCAGTTGGTCAGTGTTTACAAGTAGTAACCATATACATATACACAGTATGTTCAGAAATACATATTGTATTGGGACACAATATACATACACACACACTGCTATATGGCTGTCACATACATATATATATATAAATGGAAAAAAAAAAAAAAAAAAGAATGTTCACAGATGGTAACCAGGCGTCTGAAGATCTCAATGCCTTTAAAATCTCCCTCATGAAACATTGTTTTATTACAGTTTTGAGTGATATGATATACAACGTATTTCTTACCTACACATGGCTGCAAGGTACCCAAATAAATCATATCTTTTTTTTCATATTTACTCCTCTTTTACCATTGCGTATAAAAACGTGTGTAGGTTCACTGGCAGATTTGGATGGTAGGCTAAATAAAATGCCTATATTTGAGACCCTGAGACCCCTTGTTACCAACACCACCACTGTAAAGGAGTCTGAAGTTTCTTATTTCACACGACTCCTCTTAAACAGAGTCAGGTCAAGTTTTTCCACATATGATTTAAGAATCTGTAAAGGAAAAACATCCATTGGAGAGATTTATTTACACAGAGTGGACTCTGAGAGGACATCCCGTGAGAACCTCCAGACCAGTTAGTTATAGGAACTCCCTGCTGTGTTGCGGGTCAAGCAGCCTGAATCGGAGCTTGAGTATGAGTATCGCTACTTGGGCAAAATACTAACACAAGCAAAAGTAGTAGTACCTTCATATTAAGCAACTTAGTTCAAGTGATTCCATTCAATACTTCTATTTAAGATACCGAGTAAGTGTTATTTGTCCTTCTTTGAATATGTGGGTTAATGAACTTTCTTCCTGTTAAGCGATTGAAAGACTTACGTACACGATTAAACAGTCATATTTTTCGTGATATATGGGATTCATTTATTATATTTCTAGAATCAAAACCTGATCTCCCAACTCCTTAAATCTAACATATATCAAATAAGAATGTGCCTTACTTAAACTTTAACTTGCTTTCATTCTATTCGTTATTTATATATCTACAGAGAGCATACAGATGTAATGTGCATACTGTTTTTTTTTTATTATTATTATTTATTTATTTATTATGATGATTATTATTTATTTTCTTTTATTGAATATAATTTTTCTGTAACTGAAGGCTCCATGTTTAGGATTGGGTGGGGGGGGTTGTTTAAAGACTTGAAAGATGTAACAAAAAATAAATAAATAATAATAATAATAAAGCAACAACATTGTTGAATGATAACACCGAGTTACACCGGAGGTAGGCAATATGGCAAAAATATAATATTATAATACATCAGGAAACATCTGTTAGGTTGGAAGAGAGAAACAAGAACCAGATGTATATATACATTTAATTATATTTAGTCAATATTTGTACATACTTTGTGGCCCCAAATTCAGTTAAATGGGACGAATTTTGCTCTTATATATATATATATACACACACACAAATAAAAATAAAAGTACCTGCATATTAAAAACTTCAGTGGAGCTCCTCAGTATATCCAGCACCTCTCAGCTCAGGAACTAAAATCTGTACGACTTAATTTTTCTACTTTATTTCTATTTTGGTCTAAAATAAGAAGCTACAGCTGTGAAGTCAGAACTTTGACCAATCACAGAGCAGCACAGACGTCAACAAGACAGAAAGAAATGAAAGAGAAAATAGAAATTAATACCTAAACATTAAGGGCTGGAATGTAAGTGAGTAATTAAGTACACTTCTGTACTCCCTAATATAGCTGCGCAGAAGTAAAAGTACTACTACTACTAAATACTCAGTACAGTATTTTAGTATTTTTCACAGAAGTACATGTACTGAGCTAACTACTTACAACTACACTTCTCTCTGCAGCACAAATGACTATCGAGGTAAGCAAATAGAGACAACAAACAACAACAACAACAACAACAACAACAACAACAACAACAACAGACCTTCTGTCAGCCCCGTGTGCCCGGTCGGGCGCTGACGCGGGCGCGCGCGGCTACCCGTGAATGGATAGACTGAAAGATGTCAACATAAAGAATGTGAGGTGACATGAAGCCCCGGTTTTTATTCGTTTCTCTTCTTTTACTCTGTATTTTTTACTGTCTGCCACAAAAAGTCAGTCATAAACGAAGAACCAACGACCTACAGCCCTCAAACACTGTCACGCGCGCGCGCGCAAGGGAAAACAACGTCTCTCAACGGCCAGATCGCCACTTTTCTCGATAAAAGTCTCAAATATGACACCAAAACTAAAAGTTCTGACTAAAAATAGGGTTTAATGTTTCTTCAAACTCGAGCAAAAGTGGTTAAACAATGTCTGCTTCCTATTCGCCGCGGTCTTGTGGGAATTTTCCCGCTCCACCTTAAATGGTTACATGTAAGTGCTGCACTATTTAAGGTGGAACGGGAAAATTCCAACTTAAGCTTCGTTAAACTCCGCCCAGTCCAGTCAGGACGACCTTTTTCACCCAAAACCCCATATTTTTGTTTGTTTAGCAAAAACAAGCAGCGAAAATTAAAAAATTACCTCAGGCGTAACGTAAGACACGAACGACGGTTTGGTGGACTTGGCTCCTCCGCCTCCCAAACTCAACATTTCGGCGCAAAGTTGTCCGTTTCAGCTGCGGCCGGTCCAGGTGTAGACCCGGGAGAGCTCGAACTCCTGCTTCGGGAGAATTTCCGCGGTGGGAAATGAACCTGCTCGACATTAAACCGCGCCCGTCCTACATTATTGGCTCCACACAGTCCTCTACTCACTGGGCTGTGTGCTCGCCCCCAAAAAAGCCGTCTGATTGGTCCACTCGGCTGTCCATCAAACCTCATCCTCCCACACGGCGCACTTCCTTGAATGGAGCGAGAATAAGTCACGCCCCTTAAAGGGGAATTTCACCGGCTTTCCAAAAATCTTAAACATTTCTGCATAATTAAACATATAAAACACAAATATTCTGAGTTTTGATGTGAAATGCTTATTATAGAGACACCTGCACGTGTACGCAGCATACATTGTTGCTGCCGGAGAGATGCAAAACTTAATTTGCTGTCGTTTTATCTTTTCAGGATTTAACAGTATGTTGACGTGCTTGTATTACATGAGTTCATTTGATGTGAGAAATGCTCCAGAATGACTTTATATTCTTTACATTCTTTGCATTCACTCAGGAGGAATGATTCACAGTGATGGCGATGGTAACCGAATGTCTGACACCTGTAATGGATCCAAAAGTACCATAAAAAAGTAAAAAAGTTATAAAATAAATATATAAATGGTAACAAACTCATGCAGGTTTTGGTGGAGACCACTATATCAGCATCCACAACCCAACATATCATCACTGTCTTGAGAAAAACATGTATTTACATTTTTGTTGATGTTTATATGTCTAGATTATTTGAACATGACAGCTGATGTTTACACTACATGAAACTTTTGCTGCTGAAGAAAAGCAGCCCAAACCATGATGCTGCCACCACCATGTTCGACAGTGGGGATGGTGTGTTCAGGGTGATGAGCTGTGTTGCTTTTACACCAAAGATAACGTTTTGCATTGTGGCCAAAAAGTTGGATTTTGGTTTCATCTGACCAGAGCACCTTCTTCCACATGTTTGGTGTGTCTCCCAGGTGGCTTGTGGTGAACTTTAAACAAGACTTTTTCTGGAGATCTTTGAGAAATGGCTTTCTTCTTGCCTCTCTTCCATAAAGGCCAGATTTGTACAGTATACGACTGATTGTTTTCCTATGGACAGATTCTCCACCTCAGCTGTAGATCTCTGCAGTTCATCCAGAGTGATCATGGGCCTCTTGGCTGCATCTCTGATCAGTCTTCTTCTTGTTTGAGCTGAAAGTTTAGAGGGACGGCCGGGTCTTGGTAGATTTGCAGTGGTCTGATACTCCTTCCATTTCAATATGATCGCTTGCTCACTGCTCCTTGAGATGTTTAAAGCTTGGGAAATCTTTTTGTATCCAAATCCGGCTTTAAACTTCTCCCCAACAGTATCTTGGACCTGCCTGGTGTGTTCCTTGGTCTTCATGATGCTCTCTGGGCTTTAAACAGAACTCTGAGACGATCACAGAGCAGGTACATTTATACAGAGACTTGATTACATACAGGTGGATTCTAATCATCACCATCAGTCATTTAGGTCAACATTGGATCATCAGAGATCCTCACTGAACTTCTGAAGTGAGTTTGCTGCACTAAAAGTAAAGTAGCCGAATAATTTTACACTTTTCAGTTTTTTTATATATATATATATATATATATATATATATATATATATATATATATATATATATATATACAATAATAAAATTGTTTATTATTTTCAAAAAACAATAAATGTGTATATGTATGTATATATACATACATTGGTCTGTTATAACTAGTCTCCATATATGTGGTAATAGTCTCAGGAGGGACTACTTTTCTGTTATAACTAGCCTCCATATATGTGGTAATAGTCTCAGGAGGGACTACTTTTCTGTTTTAACTAGTCTCCATATATGTTGTAATAGTCTCAGGAGGGACTACTTTTCTGTTCTAACTAGTCTTCATATATGTGGTAATAGTCTCAGGAGGGACTACTTTTCTGTTTTAACTAGTCTCCATATATGTGGTAATAGTCTCAGGAGGGACTACTTTTCTGTTTTAACTAGCCTCCATATATGTGGTAATAGTCTCAGGAGGGACTACTTTTCTGTTATAACTAGTCTCCATATATGTGGTAATAGTCTCAGGAGGGACTACTTTTCTGTTCTAACTAGTCTCCATATATGTGGTAATAGTCTCAGGAGGGACTTCTTTTCTGCTCTAACTAGTCTCCATATATGTGGTAATAGTCTCAGGAGGGACTACTTTTCTGTTCTAACTAGTCTCCATATATGTGGTAATAGTCTCAGGAGGAACTACTTTTCTGTTCTAACTAGTCTCCATATAAGTGGTAATAGTCTCAGGAGGGACTACTTTTCTGTTCTAACTAGTCTCCATATATGTGGTAATAGTCTCAGGAGGGACTACTTTTCTGTTCTAACTAGTCTCCATATATGTGGTAATAGTCTCAGGAGGGACTACTTTTCTGTTCTAACTAGTCTCCATATATGTGGTAATAGTCTCAGGAGGGACTACTTTTCTGTTCTAACTAGCCTCCATATATGTGGTAATAGTCTCAGGAGGGACTACTTTTCTGCTCTAACTAGTCTCCATATATGTGGTAATAGTCTCAGGAGGGACTACTTTTCTGTTCTAACTAGTCTCCATATATGTGGTAATAGTCTCAGGAGGGACTACTTTTCTGTTTTAACTAGTCTCCATATATGTGGTAATAGTCTCAGGAGGGACTACTTTTCTGTTCTAACTAGTCTCCATATATGTGGTAATAGTCTCAGGAGGGACTACTTTTCTGTTTTAACTACTCTAACAGAGCTAATATCAATACTTAACACACTGAGCAGTATGTTGCAGGTTGTTTTTGTTTTGTGCTACTGCTGTGGAGCTGCACTGTAATGCGTAATGCTGCGACTGTTCATTCTGTATGGATGCACTGCTCCCTCCCAGTGGTCGCTCTCTGTAATAGCACTGTTGTGGAGCAGATAAAGAAATAAAGAATTTATAATTCTAATTTAAGCTGCTTTCCAAAGCTTACCTAACCATCAGGCTTAAATAAGTGCTCAGAGGCTCTACAAGACACCCCCTCTCACCCTCAGCAGGGCTACAGAGGGTCATTTCTCATTCCAGCAGTTAGTAATGGTCACTTCCTGTCCCTTGCCAGCGTAAGCAGGCCGGATGGTCTCTCCACACATCCTTCCTCTCTCCCTGAACAACACGTTGGGTTTGTTGTGCTGATGAACACAAGCAAGAAGGAGTGAGATGATGAGTATTTCACAGAGCAGATACATCAACTAGAGGAGACGGGTTCTGTAAAGGTCTTTATTATGTCTATTGTTATGCAGTAGTACCGTGACAGCGAATGACAGGCGACTGAAAGGATAGATCTACATCTGCAGTTACAACACCGACATAACACTTTCCCCCCACTGTTTTTTTTCTCTTCTTCAATAGATTTTCAACAAACTAGGAATTATTAAACCAAAGAAAAGGGCAAGCAGCTGCACATCTATAAACCAATGGAACGAAAATCTATAAAACAATAACAGAACTTGAAAACTGCCATGCTTTCATAAAATTATACACTTTTTTTTTTTGAAGACCTATCGCAAGATTAGATATAGGCTTATTAATGGTCATATATTAGAGATCGCACATAGCCTACACGTAGCTACATATGATCATATATTATATACACAGATACATTTAAGGAGTCAGGGATTACAACACTATGAACACAAAGCTCAGGCAGACTTGAGTCAACTACACTGCCCTCACTGTAGAGCGACAGCACCTTCACGGTAAATCATTTCCTTTGCAAATCTAATTTAAAGAAGGAAAAAAAAAAAAAAACAAACATGCAGAGGGCAGAGGTCTTATGCAAAGTGCTGTGGTCGTCACAATGCGCTGCCCTGTTCCGCTGGTTTGGTTAGACATGTGTACAGAACAACAGACCTCTAATGTTGTGTGTTGATCTGTTGTCAGTGTCGTGCCTGTATAAGGAGCGCAGGGTCTAAGCAGACTGTCTCTGAGAAAAATCAATCAATGCTCATTAACTTCTATGCAGCAAGGCAGTAAAGCAATACTATGTATGATTGGGGGATTTGGAGACCTCTCTGGTGGAAACGTGTAACTGCACCCCCCAAATGTCCTTCATATTGCTTGCTTGTGGTGCCTGAGAGCCCTCAAACCTGAGGATGTGCATGTGTTATCTCACAGTTGTCATTTCTTCAGCTGTATAATTTTTATAAATGTTTATTTTGCATATTTTAGCACACAATATCGTCACAGTCCAAAGAAAAAGACATGCATCTCCATTTTTGCCCATTTTTATACATAATTTAAACACAGCAGTTGCTGTTTACACTGTATGAAGACTTTATGATATGCCGGCCAATGGAAATGCTTGAAAACAGCTTGGAAAAAATTCTGGTTCCATTAACTTAAATTAAAAGTAAATGTTTTTGGCCTGTTTTGAAGATACACGTTTTTCTTTGAACAGTGACGGCATTTCAGTCTTTAACGACCTCATAAATGCCAAAAAAGTGCCCTCATGCCAAAAATGATCAAGTCTACATCACTGTTTGGTCATTTTCCCCAAAGGGTGCGCCAATCGAAGATCAAAAATCATGATAGCACATTTGGTGATACTGTATCGACTCAGCATCTATTAATAACACAGTTTACAAGCAAAGATTTGTGTCAGACAGTGGCTCACTGTGTGTCCTGTTTAAACCTCTGACCACTAGGGGCCAGTGCTGTAATCCATTTTCAGCCTCTAGACTTCCACATCAACATAAACAAGCAGCACTACCTTCAGCATCTGCAAACTAACGCATATGGTGGTGTATTTTTAAGCTAGGATAAAAAAAAAAAATAATAAAAAAAAATAATAAACCACTATATAAATTGGCTTGCTTGCAATATTGAATCGTAGCCCATGTATCACGATACCTATGGTATCGCCAGGTTCTTACCAACACTGAGCCCTATTTATTCAGCACCATTCATTCTTCTCCTAGAGAACACCTGCTTAGAGACACTGACTGCAGATCAACGACCTCAGAGCTTGATGAAGTGTAACTTATATGTAGTATGACCCAAGTCTGCACTCAGGGATCAGTGTCTTCTTAGAAAAGCAACACAGCTACGCAACGAAAGCCTGTGAAAATGAGAAACACACACACTTGCAGTCTAGCCTTGGAAGAAGCTCAGCATCACACTTCGCGTTACTCATTAAAAAGAGGAGGCTCGGGACACACTTCTTCAGCTGTGGGCTGCTGATGGGCCGAGGATGGGCTTCACGAATAGCTAAAAGCTAGCGGCCGACCGGGATGTATTAGCGTTACGGAACACATGCTTGTAGGCTTTGAGAAAAAAATAAAATAAAATATTAATAAATGTTCAGTCAACGTTGTCACAGTCATCAAAACACGATCAACGTACAACTGGGTCATATCTTAGCTCAGGTGTTGTGGTTATGAGGAATGTTTAGTCCCAAAACAAAATCATTACAAAAGAAAGAAGGGAGGAAAAGAGAGGAAGACAAAATAAAACACACTGTAAAAGTCCTGGTGTAGCTTTTCTTGTTTTTCTTTGTTTTTTTCTTTTTCTTTTTATACATAGCAGTTTAAAACAGCGGCCATATTGGAGTCTTGTTTCTTACTGGCATCGTTCTCTTTTTAGCTCAACCCGTTGGCTCTAAAACAAAAGGAGTAGCAGTGCTACGCTAGCGGAGTAAGGAAAGAAAGGATTAAAAGTCAGATCGAGATGTTACACGGTTTCATTATATTCCTACAGTGATGCTGTGAACAGGCCCGAACGCAGCAGGACCTTCATCACGTCTCGCTTGTTTAACGTGTGTGCGTTTAGGTCCATTTCTTTCTATGGAAAAGTAAAGAAAGCAGCCACTAGGCGAGCAGGCTAGTGTTTCCAGAGGGTACAAACATTCGGAGACTTACTAACTCAGTCAGCACGCGCAAAGTCTGACAGCTGAACGCCGGGAACTCGTTCGATCACCAGCTCTTCCGCTCTGGCTCTGCAGATCTTTGCGTGTGCCAAATGTTTTAGTAAACGACGGTATGTCGCGGGAACGCAGCTAGGCATTTCCCCAAGCTGCCTTGGTAGGTCCTGTAAGGGCACGAGCAGCCACGCCGAGAGCCGCCGTCGCCGCGACGCTCGGCCAACGGCTATTTACAAGCCACTGAGGGGTTTCGGGAGTTACTGGCATGCACAGAGACCTACATGAATTGGTTTTTCGCACCACTGGAATACACAGAATTCTGAAACGTGGAGTTTGTGGAAGCTTAGAAGCCGTCGTAATCCTTCTTGTCCTTCTTCCCCTCGCCCTCGAAGCTGTCGCCGCCGTCGCTGTTGTCGCGCCGCCTCTTGCGATTGTTGCGCATGTTGAAGCGCGGGTTCAGCTGAGGCAAGGGGTCCATGCCCAGAACCTTGTGGATCTGACGGAACGCCAGCAGCCTCAAGGCGAACTGCAGAAACAGAAACAGCAGCAAGTCAGAACTTGGTTGCGCTCAAGTGCTCGCAAACTCGATGACTGGTTCTAGCGGAGGAGGTCAAGCTGCACTGAACTGTCGAGTCAGTAACGCAGATGGGTTTGTACAGGCTAACCCGCCTCAAGTCATGAAGGTCATGTCAAGGATTTCCATGAAGAGGAGAGCGTGGGGGGGTGTGGAGCGGGAAAAATAACCAAAGTAAAAACCCATGAGGAAAAAAAAAAACATTCAGTTCAACGTATTTAATAATATAAATATAATAACTGAATCTTAAGTCTTGTTTAAAATGTGATTTAAATTGTTTATATATTGTTTATGCAGTAATTTCTGCTACATATATTAATTACTGCTGTATGTTTGGATTTATATGCTTAGGACATAATGCATAAAGCATTCCCAAACTCTAGGGGTGTAAGAAAATATCAAAATATTGAATATCAGGATATTATGTTTAGTGATACTGTATCGATTCTCAACAACACAGTATAGATTTCTGGCAGACAGTGAATCATTGTGTGTTGTGTTTAAATCTCTGACCACTAGGTGGCAGTGTTGTAATCCATTTTCAGCTCCACTCCAACATTAACAAGCAGCACAAGGGCGCAATGCTATTGTAAACATTGGCAAACCTGTTCATACAGTGGTGTGTTTTAATAGTAGGATTTGAAAAATCACAGTATATCACTTTACTAGCAGTATATCATGATATATTGAACAGTAATCGGTGTATCGCGATATGTATTGTATCGCCAATAGACACCTTGACCTGCGACAACCACCTCTTTGTTTCTACTTACCATATAGGAGCACCTTGTAGTTCTACAATTAGAGCTCAGTCCTGTTTTAAAAAAGAGCTGCACCTGTATCTTTTAGACCAGACTTTAAACTTCTGTACTCGTCTATAAAGTTCTAGATAATCTAGAACCTGCTATATCACAGAGCGTCTCTCTGTTTATGTTCCAGCTGCTGATCGTAGATCTGCAGATACTGACATTCTGTACAAACATCTTCATAAATAAAGATTATTATTATTGATTGTAGTTCATCTGATTCTCTGTATACTATGTTAACCTGTTCTCCAATTGTCAGGACCCCCACAGGACCATCACTATTAGGGAGGTGGGTCATTCTCAGCACTGCAGTGACACTGACGTGGTGCTGGTGTGAGTGGATCAGACACAGCAGCGCTGCTGCTGGAACATTTGAACACCTCAGTGTCACTGCTGGACTGAGAATCGTCCACCAACCAAAACTATCCAGACAGCAGTGTCCTGTGGGCGGCGTCCTGTGTCCACTGACGAAGAGCTAGAGGAACACAAACTGTGCAGCAGCAGATGAGCTACTGTCTCTGACTTTACATCTACAAGGTGGACCAGCAAGTAGTAGGAGTGTCTAATAGAGTGGACAGTGAGTGGACACAGTGTTTAAATTAAAATGTGTGAATTACCAAAAGATGCCTCCCACACTTGGTCCATACCTTTAACGCCACCAGCGCCAGCGGACTAATAAGAGTGTAAGCTGGGTGTAGGTTTACCTGAGCACTTGATGTTATATCTTCCCTCTGTTGCTCCTCCATGGCAGCCAGTGTGTCTGTGGGATTTTTCTCACATGGGTCTATCAACCCTGGACCACCTGCATCAAAAAGCAACAATCCTAAGACCTTCATTTACATCATAGTCACTTTGGGCACTTGGCCTCATGTACTGGAAATGGTACCACAGCCTGTAGTAGACGGACAAAAGTAAACACTACAGCCACAAATCCATCCATCCATTATCATCTTTTGCTTTATGGGGATCATAGATCACCAGTCCATCACATGGCCATCACACTCACACGTACAGGCAGTTTAGAGTGAGGATCCTAACATGCATGTGTTTGAACTGTGGGAGGAAACCAGAGAACCCGGAGGAACCCACTCAAACACAGAGAGACCTACACACTCCACACAGAACCACCCAGACCGGGAATCCAACCCAGATCATCTTACTGTGAGGAGACAGTGCTGACCACTACACCACCGTACTGACCACTACACCACCATACTAACCACTACACCACCATACTAACAACTACACCACCATACTGACCACTACACCACCATACTAACAACTACACCACCATACTAACTACTACACCACCATACTAACCACTACACCACCATACTGACCACTACACCACCGTACTGACCACTACACCACCATACTGACCACTACACCACCATACTGACCACTACACCACCATACTAACCACTACACCACCATACTAACCACTACACCACCATACTAACCACTACACCACCATACTAACCACTACACCACCATACTGACCACTACACCACCATACTAACTACTACACCACCATACTGACCACTACACCACCATACTAACCACTACACCACCATACTAACCACTACACCACCATACTGACCACTACACCACCATACTAACTACTACACCACCATACTGACCACTACACCACCATACTGACCACTACACCACCATACTGACCACTACACCACCATACTGACCACTACACCACCATACTAACCACTACACCACCATACTAACCACTACACCACCATACTAACCACTACACCACCGTACTGACCACTACACCACCGTACTAACCACTACACCACCGTACTAACCACTACACCACCGTACTAACCACTACACCACCATACTAACCACTACACCACCATACTAACCACTACACCACCACACTAACCACTACACCACCATACTAACCACTACACCACCGTACTGACCACTACACCACCATACTAACCACTACACCACCACACTAACCACTACACCACCACACTAACCACTACACCACCATACTAACCACTACACCACCATACTAACCACTACACCACCACACTAACCACTACACCACCACACTAACCACTACACCACGATACTGACCACTACACCACCATACTGACCACTACACCACCGTACTAACCACTACACCACCATACTGACCACTACACCACCGTACTAACCACTACACCACCATACTGACCACTACACCACCGTACTGACCACTACACCACCATACTAACCACTACACCACCGTACTGACCACTACACCACCATACTAACCACTACACCACCGTGCCACCTTCTTCACAGGTTATGGAAACTAAATCAAGGTGCAACCTCTTAGACTCACATGGCTCTGGGACTGTTGTAAGACTGCCGAACACAAACACTGACACCATTAACAGAGCTTCAGACAGTTTGTTAAAAAGCTGAAGACAGATCTACTGGGGGCTATCCTACATCTACAAATACACATTTCTTCTAAAATTCTAAATTCTTCTAAACCAACTACAATTTGTATAATCAAAACTGGTGCCAATACTTCATTTAAAGCAGAGGTTCTCCATCCTAGTCCTGAAGGATCGCTGCCCTCCATGCTGTGATTTCTCCACTACATATCAGGAAAGACTTTATCCATGTTATTCCGCTCATTAGGTGAATTAAAAGCAGAGGAACTCTAAAACATGCAGGACAGTTGTACTACCCAACCATGACTGAGGGCCAATGACCATCAACAACCATCAACGACCCAATGAAATACTCGGATGACTCGCTGATTGGCCCAGAGTGAGAAGATTCGGTCTTGGAAGAGTTACTGCTGATGCCCATGTGTCTGGAAAAGAACTCAAAGCAATTTCAGTCGTTCCAGGAATCCAGGTGTTGTCCACAAACGGAAACATACCACCAAGTCCAGTATTCAAGATTCTGATGGAAAGGTGGCCAAGAACTGCTCTAGTCTTTCACAAATATGAAGAAGCATGACTAAAACTGTCAGAGGCAGTCAGGAAGGAGCTTCTGCTTTCAGAATAAAGCATGTTTGATCTGATACGAGACCACCTAGGCACTGGGTACTGCAACATCCTGTGGCTTACATCACACGGGCCGCAAACCAAACACTACCTCTGATCTTAAGAGAACGGAAGCTGTAAATCACAGCAGTTGTTTTCAGGGTTGTGCAGGACTTGACGCTTTGTACCACAGATTGAACCAAGACTGACAATCACACCAACATATACACGACTGTGTAAAAGTCTGAACAACGCCAGATCTGATTAGAACAGATATAAATAAGAAAGAAGTAGATCAGATCTTGAGCTCCAGTTTGAAGAACAAAGTTAAGTTCCAGATTTCTCCTGGACGCCCCAGACATTGTATGAATGTGTTCAGTTCCTTCAGCAGCAAATCTTGATTTATCTTAATGAAGTACTGAGCAGTCAAAGCAGGTATTAGATGAGAACTGATAATAATACCGGGTGGTTTCCACAAGGAGAAGCTTGGAAAAAGTTAAATAAACACACTAACATATGGAAAAGCACTACTTACTCTATTAATACTGATTAATATTTTAAAAATGAAGTGTTCTGCTCAGTATATAAAAGATTCTGGTCTGTAATAAATAGCTTTTCCAAAGTATAATAGTTCTCAAGTGCCTAAAACCTTTGTACAGTACAGTATGAGTGCAAGAGCTTCTGCCAAAACAATGAAACCAAACATGGTTCTTGCAACACGACAACACAAGAACCTTAAAACTAGACCAGGCCAACAGTTGCATGAATCATTTTAGAAAAGCCAAGAATTTAGATCCAAGTGCAGCTGAAACACAAGTAACTACCAGTCTTGCTACCAAAAGAAAACAATATGCAGCCAATAAGAAAATATAAATTCTGCCAAACTTCACTGATCATCATTGGGTGGTCTCATTTGTTAAATTTTAAATAAACCTAGTTTTTAGATTAAGTGTCCTTAACCCCTGTATTTAACCAGTTTTCTTCCACTCTTCTATTTAAGTCAGATGTTTTGACTGGTCAAAAACTGGTTGGCCCAAAACTGGTTGGCCCACAGGCCCCATCTTACCAGGGAGCAGAATACCGGAGGCGATACATTCAAAGACCCGTCGCAACGCATCACCGGGGCTCATCGGTCCAGAGGCACTGCTGATCGCCTTCTCCACAAGCAGCTCCATGGCCTTGGACAGAGAATACACGGTTACTGTACAACGTCTACACACTTTACACACAGAACTAGATCTCAGGGAAACGGGGAAAGCAGTGAAGATTCCAAGGACTTGACAGGACATTACAGCTTAGAACTAACTAAACAGGAAACCTAGACTTTACTGAGGACCCCGAACTCAGACTAGCACAGAAATTACAGTTTATATACAATTTAATTTGTATTATGCAATCTGAGCGATGAATAAAAACCTCTGTAGTTGTGGTTTTATCGCCATCATAATGTTTATCACTGTAAACGTTGCACTACAGCTTCTGTAGGGTGAGCTAAAAGTCTTAGGACACCCTTTTGCTGAAGTTCAGCACCAGTGACCGCACACTGAACATGATGTTTAATGTGTTTTCTTTCAATATGCCGGCTTTCAAGATGGTGGCCGTGTTCGGGACAAAGCCTAAAAGATAGGCCCCCTCTCACGACTGTCCTCCTGTCTGTTGAACGCTGTTGAAGGACTGACCATCAGGGCCTCCTCTCCACCAATCACCAGCCAGCTCACCTGTCCATTTGTGTCTACTGCTACACCCTCAGTTACACCACTGTTCCATCCAGTAGCAGCATTGAGATAGGATGGGACTGTTTCAGCTCACGCCCACTTTACATACAGACTCAGCTAGACGGCCTCAGCCAGAGACTGCCTCAGCCAGAGATTGCCTCAGCCAGAGACTGCCTCAGCCAGAGACCGCCTCAGCCAGAGACTGCCTCAGACAGAGACTGCCTCGACCTGTGCAGCTTCTAAAGCTTTGCTATCCAGATTTCAAACAGAGACTCTTTTCTTTGGAGTTTAGTTTATTAAACTGTAAATACTGTTTGATCAGAGGAGGATGGGTCTCCTCTTGTGAGTCTGGTTCCTCCCAAGGTTTCTTCCTCCAGTCTGAGGGAGGTGTTCTTGCCACTGCTGCCTCTGGCTTACTCACTGAGGGATATATATGTTGTAACTGTCTGTTTTCAAAACTCTGTAAAGCTGCTTTGAGACAACATCGTTGTAAAAAGCGTTATATAAATAAACTTGACTACTTGCTGGGGTATTCAGATACATCATTTTCTCTTTCCTTTCTGAAATAAAAGGGTGTCCCGAGACTTTAGACTCCCCCTGTATGTAGAACCTGTAGTGCAACATTTACGATAAACATTATGATGGTGATAATCCCACAACGAATATACATAAAAACCTAAATATTGTGAGGCATATTGCACATCGTCACTGTCCAAAGAAAAATAAGTATATCCAAAATGTTACCTTCACAGGAGAGACCAAAAACCTTAACTTTCAATGCAAGTCAGTGGAACCGGAATTGTTTCCAGACCTGCCAACCTCGGAACATTTTTTATTATTTTTTTTTAACAGCAACTTCTTGTGTTGGGGCGGCGCAGCATATTACGGCTTGGCACGGCGCGAGGATTCACATGGCGCGTGAGGAAAGTTATCAAATTGAGAATGAAAAAAGGCGTTTTGAGCCCAATATGATGATTATAACTTTCCTACTTCTAAACTCTTACTGCTGTACACAGTATATCTGTACTTATTATTATAGCCACAGTCACTTTACATTTTATTCTTCTACTGTATAATAAGACTTATATATGTGTACATATTACAAATTTCTTTTATGTTGTAAATTATTATTAGAGTGTTTATTGTTCTACATAACCGGCTGCTACTGTAAAAACTGCAATTACCCCCTGAGATCAATAAAGTATTTCTGATTCTGATAAATACGCACACAGGACTTCTTTCTGTACTCATGATTTTCACATCTACGCTCACGGGAGGGACGTTTACACGCGCAAACTGTTAAAACTTGGGATTTTTACATCGTGTTTGAATTCCCCTATTTTTGACATTGACAATTCACAATTAGCCTGCCAGTTACCTTTAAAACCGCATTTATCACCTTTAAAACCAGTCGCAGTATGAAGATGGACTGAGAGGGATGAAAAACAATTTCGTTACTTTCGTTTTGACGGCTTGTAGCCTGTTTGAAGAGTTTAAACCCAGCATGATGATTGGTCAATGTCTTCTTTTCCCAAACTGTTGCTGCCTAATGCGGTTACACCCATAGACGAGCTGCTTGGTGCGCGAATTTACAGACATTCGAACTCAAAGCCATCATTTCTCAGATTTTGAAGTGTGTAAAGGTTGGCGGGTCTGCTATTTTGGAGCATTTCTATTGGTCCATTCACCATGAAATTGAATAAAACTTGGCATTTTTCTTTGGACAGTGATAACATGGTGACAACGTCTTGATATGCTTTGACTAAGGTTTAGGGTATAGGCCTTAAACAACCTGACAGCAAGTCAACTCTGCGTCGTCTTTAACTCACCCAGCTCGGAAAAGCAGACCAGGTGGGTACTCGCTGACAAAGGTCGCGCAGGATTCGAATAACAATCACACAAGACTGGAGTCCGTTGGCTCTAGCCTTCAGTGCGATAAAGCCAAGTTTAGTTAGTGACAAGAACAAACACTGGCAAGTCACATGACATGGTGGGGCTCCGAAAGAGGCGCAACACTACTGTTCACAATGGAAGCTTTTACTTGGTCTACGGACTCTGAAGCCAGTGCTAATGAATAAGCTGCCATTCCCAGCAGTATTTTACCTCGTCGTTAGTACGGGAGCTCAAAGTTTGCAAGATGCGCTCGGAATTTCTCCTCGGTCATCTTGTAAACCCTGACCTCAGCTTTCCAAATACTTCAATCAAGAAATAAAATAAACAAAAACAAAAAAAATAATAATAATAAACTCTCATTTACAAAAAAGATCAGTCTGAAAGAGCAGCATAGGAACTGAAGCAGTCAAGGAAATCTGCTTTACTTTGCCTGCATGTTCGAGACGCCACACACAGTAAACTAATCAGATATTCCTTTCCTCTCAATTCCTATTCTAAAGAAAAATAAAATAAAAAAACTCAATCAATCAATCAATAAATAAATAACAATCACAAAGAACAAACGGTCAACATGAAAGCTCTTATTGATGACATTTTTATGCAAAGGTATTCTGCAGCCTTATGGAATCTTTTTTTTTTTTTTTTTAAATAAAACATCACATTATACATGTATATACTTATTTATATTTATATATTCTTAAGGAAATTATAATGTATGCAAGGATGCTTAAGAGTTCCAAGACCAGAAATAAATGCAGCAAACATAAAAATAAATGTATATATTTTAAATTATTGAATTACTGTTAGCATCCTTGTATTCCTTATTAGCCTCCACACAAATAGCTGAGGTTCACAATTTCGATAAATAATCAAAACCTTAAGGCTAAAATTAAATAAGCAAATGAAAAGAATGCATCTCATAAGGCTACAAGAAGAAAGAAAAATGATGTTCCGAACCTGGAACCACTTAGCGTGGCGTAGGGCAGCCAGAGCGTCAAGGCATTTTTGCCTGTCCAAGACGTCCGCTGGGTCTTTCACCATACCCGAGGTTACATCTAAAAATGGATCGAATTGTCAAATGGAGGTGAGGAATGGGTGTTTGACCAGGTCAGAGAGACTGCCAAGAACACATTGCCACACATACCAAGTTGTTCCCCCTGATCACTTTCTCAGCTACTAATAGTCACAGTTTTAGTCGTCTATCGGTTTTATGACCCAACAACTTTTATATACAGGGAGTCAAAAGTCTCAGGAGACACCCTTTTATTTCCAAAACGAAAGCGAAGGTGACGTATCTGAATACCCCAGCAAGTAACGGATGAGGGGGCCTATCTTTTAGGCTTTGTCCCAAACATGACCACCATCCTGAAAGCCGCCGTATTGGATCAAGGGCAAGTTTTCCCAATGGGATGGTGGTCGTGTAGCAGATAAAAGAAGATTTGCAATATCTTGTGGATTAAACATCATCAACCCCATTGAACAACATGTTCAGGGTGCTGCTAACATTTGAACCACAAGAGATACTGCGAATCTGCTACACGACCACCTTCCCATTGGGAAAAATTGGCCCTTGATCCAATATGGCAGCTTTCAAGGTGCCTAAAAGACAGGCCCCACACCCATTACCTGCTGGGGTAGTCAGATAAGTCATTTTCCCTTCTTATTTCTGAAATAAATAGGTGCCCTGGGACTTTTGACTCACCCTGTACATGCTATTCTGCACTTATAAGATGATGAGTTGGAGTGTTGGACTGAAGAATAGTACTGTACACGTAGGACGAGTGGAAGGTAGTGAAGGAGAAAGTTCTCAGTTTCTTTGAGGACATTTCAAATCAACCCAAAACCCTGCAGAACCTTCACAGCAGCTGAGGACGTCCTGAATAATTAATACTGCAGGTTGTCTTTGATGGTCAACTGAAGTCAAATGAAAAACCAAACCACTGGAAATGCACTCAACACATTAACATTGTACTACTGTGTCCGTATTCAGTTGTTTCACAGTTTAGCCAACTTCAGCGTTTTTTGGAAAGGCCCAGAAATTTCATAATTTCATCATTTCTGCATAACTAGCTGTTTCTGGAACAGTGTCTCATAGTCCAACTTCTAAACTGCTTGTGAACCCAATACAAAGAATTAGCATCAAATGCCAACAATTGACTGACCAGGGTGGTTCTTAATATACCTGCATCAGCCTGTTTGGCTTCATGGAGCATTAGTAAGTCCAGAATTCACACTACTAACGCTGTAGTGTAAACAGTCATTATATTTATATATGTTTACACACCAAGACTTCTTAATATGGTCACATGGTGCTTTAAGGCTCCTTGTAGTTCATCACCACAAACACAGGCTTAGCACTGGATGCTAGTTCTATCCTTTGGCCCACTAGCTCTAGAGTCTCCCTGCTTACAGATTCATTTCAGCTCTGAGAAATGAAATTATGAAATTTAGAAAATGCCTTCAAGATATTTTTCGGTTAGTCAAACTTGTAGACTTGTGTTTTTCCTGAAAGGAGAATTCCACCCATGTCTCAAAAAGTCTGCATTAAATTAAAAAGGGTCACATGTAAACAAAGTCATTCGGCGTGGTCTGACGTGAACCCTTTCACGGTGGCGGTGATGGGAACGAGGCGGTTAAAGGGGACTCATTATACTCATTGTTAATGTTATTAACTATGTTTGGGTTCCACTTCAACATATTTACATGCTTAGTTTTTCCCAAAACAACATTCCCATGTAGTACTCTGTTCTAAAGGGTCTACAGCCAGAGCGGCGTCCTGCTATAAGTTCTGCCCCTACACCGCTGTATCAGTCCAGTGGAACATGGTGATGGATCCATCTTCACACGCCAGACTGAGGCAGGATATTTTAGAGTGGTCAGTTTTCCCAGTGGTAAGGTGGTCATTTAATATCTCTTGTGGTTCAAACATTATCAACATAGAATTTTGCAACAACAACCCCATTGAACAACATGTTTATGGTGCTGCTAACGTTTGAACCACAAGAGATATTGCAAATCTGCTAAAAGACCACCTTCCCATTGGGAAAAACTTGCCCTTGATCCAATATGGCGGCTTTCGAGATGGCAGCTATGTTCGGGACATAGCAAAGACTGAGGCAGGACATTTCAGAGTGGTCAGTTTGACCGTTTTAGCTCCGTGATGTCATCATCTAACACAGCAAGGACTGTGTTGAGAGATGATGTCACCTTGTAACAGAGAGAAGGGCTGGAATTCCAATGAGCTGTTTCAGGCAGCAGAGAAAAGTGGTTTCTGTGGGAGAGGTTTTCCTTCTGGTACTTACTTTGGGCTGCATAACATTAACATAGACCAAAGAATTAGGAACTAAAGCATAACTGGGTCCCTTTTAATGGCTCACCAATTATATACACTAACATGTACCTGGCAAGCTGTTCTATAATGAAGGTTGTTGATGTAGTGTAGTTGAGTTACACTGACCCCCTACATGATGTAGACTTGGGTTCAATTCCTCACCTGGGTAACCACCTTACACTATACCAATAAGAGTGTTAACACTACCTTCACCTACCTGTGTACAGGTCAACCGTAACACTACCTTCACCTACCTGTGTACAGGTCAACCATATCACTACCTTCACCTACCTGTGTACAGGTAAACCGTAACACTACCTTCACCTACCTGTGTACAGGTCAACCATATCACTACCTTCACCTACCTGTGTACAGGTCAACTGTAACACTACCTTCACCTACCTGTGTACAGGTCAACCGTAACACTACCTTCACCTACCTGTGTACAGGTCAACCGTAACACTACCTTCACCTACCTGTGTACAGGTCAACCGTATCACTACCTTCACCTACCTGTGTACAGGTCAACCGTATCACTACCTTCACCTACCTGTGTACAGGTCAACCGTAACACTACCTTCACCCACCTGTGTACAGGTCAACCGTATCACTACCTTCACCTACCTGTGTACAGGTCAACCGTATCACTACCTTCACCTACCTGTGTACAGGTCAACCGTATCACTACCTTCACCTACCTGTGTACAGGTCAACCGTATCACTACCTTCACCTACCTGTGTACAGATAAACTGTAACACTACCTTCACCTACCTGTGTACAGGTCAACTGTAACACTACCTTCACCTACCTGTGTACAGGTAAACTGTAACACTACCTTTGCCTACATCTGTACAGGTAAACATCAAACCACTCTGAACAACTTTGTTTACATTCACTAAATAATGCAGATGTGTTGACAAACGGGTTCAACTCCCCTTTAAGCGTTGGGCAATGAGGGGGCTGCTACGGCTTTGCGTTAATATTTTATGAATGCAGAACAAAACCAAACCAAAAAAATAAAAAAGGGGTTTATCAAGGTAGATGCAGAATGCTTGTTGTAGATGAGTGCTTGGTGTGAACCACTGCAGTGGCATGGCAATGGTAGGTGTGGCAAAGTGTTTGAGAGGGGGTTTGGGAGGGGGACCTTGGTCAAAAATCCTTCCGGAAGCTGGTAGACGTAGCCTCAGATGGGAAAACAAGTTATTCAGAACGCAAGGAGGCTTTGGGCTGGACTTGTAAAAAAGCTTTGGATACATGAAGGCAGCAATGCGTGCTGGAAAGAAAACATGAAGCTCCCAGCAAGAGGGGTTAGAACATCACTGCATGCATACCTGTCATGATACCCCCCCCCCCACGGTTTTAGGTCATTGTATACTGAAGGCTGTGTAAAAAACAAAAAACCCAGGTCCAACCAAAGATTCCTCTATCAAAGCCTTCCTCCCAAAAGCTGACTGATACTCCCCTAAGGATCCAAACGGGAACGGGGACGTGGTTAAGATCGTTTCACCTGCTTCTCCTCTAAATTAACTCTCCAATGATTGGGAAGGGTCGCCAATGCCGTGAAGCTAAACTGCCCCCCTTCCCCACCCCCTTCCCTCCCTCTTCAAATAGAGAGCGCGTTAATAACAGACTTGGTCTTGGAAGCTTGCGGCTAAAACCAATTAATCGTTCCAGGGACGGTGGATTGATTCACTCAGGGGAGCACTTTCATTTTGGAACAAGGGACCTCAGAATGGTGAACCTTCTCACCACCAGACAAAACATTTGTTTCCTGTGGGGACAATATAGACTTTCCCAAGGCTTCCCTGCTTCGTTACTACTTGCTCGTTTGTTTACATGATCCCTCGTCTTTCCTACCACAAAAACCCTTTACTTATGTAAACATGTGCAAGTAAAGAATCCCCTGAAACACAGGAAACAAAAATGAATCTTACTCAAGACTAACTAGACTGACACAATGCAAAAGAAAACACTTATCATGCTTGTTTTGGGGAGAGAGATTCAAGAGCACTGGAGAAGGTGTTACAAAGAGAGGGCCCTGAGCAGCACTGCTGGCAATGAGTTCAATAGCAAGCTAAATAAAACCTGGTTGTGGGTGAACTGGGCTCGGTGGGAAGGCCTCTACGCCTACAAACGAATCAGAATGACCACCCCATACCAACAGGTGACGCTACTTCACAACCTGAATCAACAGCTGCCTTCAAAACGTCTCTTCCAGACATGTTCAGCTTTGACTAGCATGCTCGGTTTCTTCCGAAAGCAATCAGATCATGAGTGAACTTGTGTGAAAAAAGAAAAAGCAAATCAGCTCCAGCTTTTAAATGTTAAATCATTTTAGTTTTCAAGGCTTTTGAAGGCACTCGCGTTTCTTTCCATTCATAGAACTGCACCAAGCTCAAGCACGTACCAGGTTTTATACTTGGACAGATTGTATTCGTTCTACTTCTTAGGAGAAGGAGCAAGAAGACGCTCCAGAGACTTTTCAGAGGATGCTCGGAAAAAAAAAACAACAATGAGGAGATATTATTCAGATCTCTCTGTATCTCTCTTTATCCTATACCAGCAGATGGGCTCTTAAGGGGTTTCAAATCAACGTGGCAAAATTAATTTTACAGGTGGCCGAGTTAAGGGAGCAACGTCTTTCCCAACCTCCGTCCCGGGGGACCTCCTCTCGGATGACCGGTGAAGTCAGCGTGATGGTCACCTGCATCTTGGGCTCGGCGCAGGAGGTCAGGATGATGGCGGCTTCTTGGACAGAGCCTTTCACCTCGTACTTCTCGGGGGTCACCAGCTAAGAAACACACGGGTTAAAAGATCAGCTGTAGCTGGAACCACAAACTGACGGCAGTGATAAAAAGCTGGTGTGGTCACAGGTCCTCAGTCCAAACAAGCAGAAGCAGAAGTGGAAGTGGGAGCAGGTTAGGTTTCCAAAACAAGTGGTGCTGCAAGACATGCAACCACACCAGCCACTGTGAAAACAGTCCGATAGCCAATGATTAACAGCATTAGCCAACAGAAAAGATCAATTAATAGCTAATAACACCACATACCACACACAAATACACGCCCCACGTGAGCTGGGAGTGAATGTTAGGTTCTATTACGGGACAGCCGTTGGCTGAAGGCTGAAACCCCCAAGAATGATTAGGACACGACTGAAGGGCCACAACTGCTCCTCGGGTGTTGCGGATAGAGCTGCCCACCACTCCGGGCAAGTGCGTGCTCACTGCCCTCTAGTGTGCGCGTATACATACATACATACATACACACATACACACATACACGCATGCACGCATACATACATACATACATACATACATACATATATATATATAGAGAGAGAGAGCGGTGTTCCACTGCCCCCTAGTGTGTGTGCATGTATGTATGTATGTATGTATGTATGTATGTATGTATGTATGTATGTATGTATGTATGTATGTATGTATGTAGGTGTTCCACTGCCCCCTAATGTGTGTGTATGTGTGCATGTATGTATGTATGTAGGTAGGTAGGTAGGTAGGTAGGTAGGTGTTCCACTGCCCCCTAGGGTCTGTTCACTAGTACATACGTATTTAGGCGTTCCACTGCCCCCTAGTGTGTCTGTTCACTAGTACATACGTATGTAGGCGTTCCACTGCCCCCTAGTGTGTCTGTTGACTAGAACAAATGTATGTAGGCGTTCCACTGCCCCCTAGTGTGTCTGTTGACTAGTACATACGTATGTAGGCGTTCCACTGCCCCCTAGTGTGTCTGTTCACTAGTACATATGTATGTAGGTGTTCCACTGCCCCCTAGTGTGTCTGTTCACTAGAACAAATGTATGTAGGCGTTCCACTGCCCCCTAGTGTGTCTGTTCACTCGTACATACGTATGTAGGCGTTCCACTGCCCCCTAGTGTGTCTGTTCACTAGTACATACGTATGTAGGCGTTCCACTGCCCCCTAGTGTGTCTGTTCACTAGTACATATGTATGTAGGTGTTCCACTGCCCACTAGTGTGTCTGTTCACTAGAACATACGTAAGTAGGCGTTCCACTGCCCCCTAGTGTGTCTGTTCACTAGAACATATGTATGTATGTGTTCCACTGCCCCCTAGTGTGTCGGTTCACTAGAACATATGTAGGTGTTCCACTGCCCCCTAGTGTGTCTGTTCACTAGAACATACGTATGTATGTGTTCCACTGCCCCCTAGTGTGTCTGTTCACTCGTACATACGTAAGTAGGCGTTCCACTGCCCCCTAGTGTGTCTGTTCACTCGTACATACGTAAGTAGGCGTTCCACTGCCCCCTAGTGTGTCGGTTCACTAGAACATATGTATGTATGTGTTCCACTGCCCCCTAGTGTGTCGGTTCACTAGAACATATGTAGGTGTTCCACTGCCCCCTAGTGTGTCGGTTCACTAGAACATATGTATGTATGTGTTCCACTGCCCCCTAGTGTGTCTGTTCACTCGTACATATGTATGTAGGTGTTCCACTGCCCCCTAGTGTGTCTGTTCACTAGAACATACGTAAGTAGGCGTTCCACTGCCCCCTAGTGTGTCGGTTCACTAGAACATATGTATGTATGTGTTCCACTGCCCCCTAGTGTGTCTGTTCACTAGAACATAAGTAGGTAGGTGTTCCACTGCCCCCTAGTGTGTCTGTTCACTAGAACATAAGTATGTAGGTGTTCCACTGCCCCCTAGTGTGTCTGTTCACTAGAACATATGTATGTAGGTGTTCCACTGCCCCCTAGTGTGCCTGTTGACTAGAACATATGTATGTAGGTGTTCCACTGCCCCCTAGTGTGTCTGTTCACTCGTACATATGTATGTAGGTGTTCCACTGCCCCCTAGTGTGTCTGTTCACTAGTACATACGTATGTAGGTGTTCCACTGCCCCCTAGTGTGTCTGTTCACTCGTACATATGTATGTAGGTGTTCCACTGCCCCCTAGTGTGTCTGTTCACTAGTACATACGTATGTAGGTGTTCCACTGCCCCCTAGTGTGTCTGTTCACTAGAACATATGTATGTAGGTGTTCCACTGCCCCCTAGTGTGCCTGTTGACTAGAACATATGTATGTAGGTGTTCCACTGCCCCCTAGTGTGCCTGTTGACTAGAACATATGTATGTAGGTGTTCCACTGCCCCCTAGTGTGTCTGTTCACTCGTACATATGTATGTAGGTGTTCCACTGCCCCCTAGTGTGTCTGTTCACTAGTACATACGTATGTAGGGGCTTCACTCTATGCATGGGTTAAACGCGGAGGTCAAATTCTGCTGTATTCAAACATGCGTGGCAAATAATTCTATTTTCATAATTTTTGCAAACACACTAAACCCAAAGTACAGAACTCTGTTCATTTCTTTGATCTGGGTCATCTAATGTTCTTGAGTGACGTTACTTTCTGTAGAACGCTTTTAAGGGTGCACTCACACTAGCAATCCATACCACGCCCCCAAAGTTCAGCTCGCCTGACTAGTGTGATGGTTAACGGAGCCCGAGCTCAGAACAAGAACCTGAAACTGCTGTGTGCGTTTAAACAAATCCGGCAGCAGAGGGTCTCTCTGGTCCACTGAGTGAGAAAGTCCTGCTGCACTGTTAAAAGTGGAACGAGAAAATTCCAACAAGAAGCTGGAGAACAGGAAGCACAGCTTCAGCCTCGTGTGAGATCAGAGCTTATCAGAGCTTTGGAGAGTTCAGAAGTTGTGTGTGTGAAGAAGCAGAGCTGTGACACTCTGAGAGTTATCTGTACTGTGCTAGTGCTAGCTGTACTGTGTATGACTATGTATGTGACCAGATTAGATATTTAACATCTATAAAAGCACCACAAATGGCTTTTGGTCTCATATCTATAAAAAAATGTAGAGCAAGTAGAAACTAGATCCGAACAAGATCAGATAACACTGCTCCTTATCAGTGAAGTAGATTTTAAATAAACCCTAAAGTCAAGTTTGTTACCATATTAGCCAATTACCAGTCAGGTCTAACCTGTTCTCACTGCAACCCAACACAAACAAACCCACCGCTGCCAGTTACGCCATTGAACATGATCCACCAAGTGAGATTAAGCATGTTTGTACTACTGCAGAGTGAAACAAAGGAACAGGGTGTCGGCCGCTTCTAGATTAAGTGTCTTTAGGTGAAGTGGGCGAGCGGCTAAACCGAGCTATACAGAAGCCTTAGACACAAGCATACCGTGAGCTGTTTAGGGAGATGTTCTACAATGCGTGAGAGCAGACTCTTGCTGGGCTTCTCAGAGCACAACAGAACCAGGTTGACGTTCTTGTCTCCACGCAGAAGCAGCCCTTTGGCCAGGACGCCAACCCTCATCACGCCCTTCAACGCTCTGAAGAAGAACAAAGAATTGAGAGTCAACTTATATATACGTACTGTGTGTGTGTGTGTGTGTATATGTGTGTGTATATATATATATATATATATATATATATATATATATATATATATATATACACACACACACACACACACACATACATAATATATATAGTAAGCATCCGAATTTAAGAAGTAGATAAAACCCAACAAAGTTAGACCACACACAGCCCTTCAAAACATCCCATCACACCTTAGATTAATAAGCAATAGCACATTAAAAACATTTATTTGAATGGATGTGTGTATATATATATATATATATATATATATACACATACACATACACACACAGATGTACGTTATGTATCTATATCATTTACCTTCTTCCTTTTACTTTCTCCTATGTATCTGTGTTTTTTTGTATTTTTTTACTAGAGTTTTTGTATTTTTTTACTAGAGAGAATGCAACGAAATTTAATTCTGCATACACTTGTGTATAATGAATGTCCAAGTCTAAGTGTCCATCAGGCTCTGCTCTCACAGTAGGAAGCAGAGACAACATCACTGATTTATTGTAAATGTAAAGTTTAGGGCCATCAAATATTAAATACCTGTGACAAACCGCATTCTTTCACTTTTATTCGCTCAAACTTATTTTCATTGCAGTGATGGGGTGTGTCTCAAAACCTACTGATCTCCTACATAGGCAGCATTTTTCATCATAGTATGCGCTCCTGACATGTAGACTGTCCCAATTCTTACATACCTTAAACATACTGTCTACTGAGGAACCTTATTTACACCTGATTTTAAGAAGTATTGAACTCTTCCTCAGCCGCTAAGACAATCCCATGATGCACCACAGGCTAATCTAGGAGCAGTGAAGTGGTTTTAAAATGTGAGTTATTTTGATTCTCTGGAGTTTTAATGTGTTTCTGGTCATATAATCACACAAAACAGTATTTTATTATCAACTCTGTAACGAGTCCTTCACCATTTACACTTTATACTCCAGACATTAGCATTTATGCTAGCAGATTTTTAAACCTCAGGCTATTGTTTTGGATGCCAGCGGGTAGCTTAGCAACCAGCTAAACCACCGGTGACGTGCTGCAGTGGGCGGGAACAAGCCGTGACGCAGTCTCTCTCTAACTAGAGCGTCTCAGTAATCTGTTTTATGAGGAGAGATGAGGAGAGAACGCTGCTACTTACACAGCTGCTACCTAGACAGCCTACTTAGACACTCACTAGGATTTGAGACACAGCCTAAATGACATCACATGTAAAACTAGGCATGAAACTAGGGCTGTAAGATTAATTTCTTAATTGATTAATCTAATGATTCTTTTTTCGATTAGTCGATTAATCTTAAGGCTAATTTTTAGATTTAGTGTTCGGAATTAAATTTTTTATTATTTTGTTATTGATTTGTAACCAGAAAGCGGACAGTTTGTGGACTAATATATATATATATGTATGAATAGAGAGTTGTTTGAGAAGCAGCTACGTGTGTTTTAAAGCTCTGTGGTATCTAGAACAGTCTTGGGTTCTACACTGGACGATTAAGAAACGGTTAGCAATGAGACTTTTCCAGTGACACTATTAAAAGAAACATGATACACGTGTTAATAATCTTAAAATAATCTGCTAAAATAAGATAAACAGGTAAACAGGTGCTGTCCTGCTGCTGTATTGACAAAGAGCTACAGGAAGTTTGTGCTTCAAGTGCTCGTACTGGTCGGTTCTCCAATGCATTTATTGATTTTTCTAAAGAGCAGATGGTCCATATTTCTGCTTCTGTTCAGCAAACACTAGTCAAAATACTGTTGACCTCCCCGCCAACGAGCCCGTACTTGTATGAATCCCTCTTTAAAGCCCACAGCACCCCAAGTGGTCAAAATAAACAACAGTTTAAACAAAAATAATAATAATAAAAAACGTAAACACATTGTGCGCTGTTTACACTGAACTCTGCTCACCTGTCTTTGGGAGGCTCCTTCTTCTCCTTGTCCTCCTCTTTGCCCTTGTCTTGATCGGTGATGATGTCAGACACGAGTTTGAGGGCGCGCTCGGTGATGGAGACGATCTTCTGGATGGCCTGGAGCTCGTCTTCTGAGGGGTAAATAGCTGCATGTTTGGTCATCACGTAGCGGTCGTCAGAGGAATCCGGGCGGCGTGGAGGCTGAAACAGAGCAGGTCAGGACAAGCAGGTCATGAAGGGTAAACGCTACACGCACTGTTTTGTACACAGGAGCACTTTTAACCACAGCAGCTACTTTTACTGTACAGACACAGAACAGAGCTGTTTACGGTACCCGTCACTCCGACTTCTACAATAAATCACAAGTCACACTTCAGGACAGGGCTTTCACGCTCACTACATACTGCACTGTTAACTGCACACACGACAAAATACTGTTTAACATTATTTAATACAAGCTTCACTCTATTTTTATTTTAACTGTTCTTAATTTTTAAATTAATTTATTTATTTAAACAAAGCCACAATCAAGATCAGCAATGTGGCAGCAAGTCAAATTATCGCCTGTGTTGTTGATTTACAAGCTTAAAAATAAATATTAATAAATAATAAAGAAAAAAAAATAAAGAAATGGGAGCCAAACACAAGCTGTTTACATTAATAAGGATACAAATTACTTTTAAATTACTACATTTTTACAGTCAAGTTTGTTATCTGTGGATTTATTTAAATTGTGAAGCACTTTCACATTTTATATACAAAAGCTGATTATACAATTTATTATTATTATTATTATTAATAATAATAATAATAGGGATGCATGAAATGAACATGTATGACCCTCAATAAAGTAAACCATTATATAATTATGACATAAGAGAAGTGATAAATTATTAATATTATTAATTTACAACTGCAGACATTGTGTACTACAAACTGACTGATCCATCTTTATCTATATCTCTATCTATATATATCTCCATTCATCTCTCCATCCATCCATCTATCTATCTATCCATCTATCTATCTATCCATCTATCGCCATCTATCCATCTATCGCCATCTATCTATCCATCCATCTATATCCTCTATATCTCTATAGCCATCTATCTATCTATCCATCTAAATCCATCTATCGCCATCTATCTATCGCCATCTACATCCATCTATCCATAGCCATCTATCTATCCATCCATCTATAGCCATCTATATCTTTATAGCCATCTATCCATCTATCTATATCCATCTATCCCCATCTATCTATCTATAGCCATCTATCTATCTATCTATCCATCTGGTTGTATTTAGTTAATAAAGTTAAAACTTTCAGTTGAGTGTAACTAGACACTGTGTTCCTAGTTGGTACGAGACTCTTATTTTGAAGGACTGGCTAACAGAACAGCAGAGGCTGGGTTGGTCTGTGTGCTGCTGTGAGCTGTTTGACCGTCTCTATCGTGTTACGGTAATGAAGCGTTTGGCCGGACGGTGACGTTAGAGAGACGTTCTGTCCTACTGCAGGACATAAAATCTCTATGACGGCGCGTGTTGGAGGGAATTTCATCTGCTCCGTCGCGGACAGGATTATCGCGATAGCGTTCAGAATACGATTTATCGCGCAGCTCGAGCATTAAGTGCTTCCGTCCGTCGAAAGACTAACCACAGGTCCTTGCGGCTGTGGCATGGGCATTCCAGGCCTCACCCCAAGGAGACCGGGGGGTCCAGGTGGGCCCTGTGGATATCCACCGTCGGGCATCCTGCGTCTGTCCTCCCAGTGGTGCTGCTCTTCCTCCATTCGTCTCCAGTACATGTCCTCCTCATAGCGCCTACAGACAGGACACAGAGCAGCATCAGTGAATAATCTGGCACTGCATCTCCGGAAAATAAAATAAATAAACAAACACAATTTAAAGACACGCAGCCTCACCTCATCTCCATTCTCCAGCGCTCCTCCTCCTCCCGTCGTCTCCAGTACTCCTCTTTCTGCATCTGCTTCCTCATCTTCTCCTCTTGTATCTTTCGGGCTCTGATGCTGGGCTTCACTTCCACCTGGAGGTCTGGGTTCACCTTTTTCTATATCGAGGGAAAAGAGGATACTATTACCAACAGAGGACGCTGTCCCAGAGGAGTGATACACAAAACACACTCTCAGAGTCTAATCAAAGCTCCAGACTTCAAGAGCATCACACTAACAGTGTTACTTTCCCCTTTTCAGGACGTCAGACTAAACTAAACTAAGAAGCAGGCTCAGGTTTAAAGCAGAAGCTGAATATCAGGGAGTGGTTATATAAAAGATTATTTATATATAGACAATATAGGCTGTGTCCCAAACCTAGTGCCTACATAGGCAGCATTTTTCGTCATAGTATGCGCTCCTGACATGTAGACTGTCCCAATTCTTACATACCTTAAACATGCTGTCTACTGAGGAACCTTATTTAGACCTGATTTTTAAGGAAGTATTGAACGCTTCCTCAGCCGCTAAGACAATCCCATGATACACCGCAGGCTAATCTAGGAGCAGTGAAGTGGTTTTAAAATGTGAGTTATTTTGATTCTCTGGAGTTTTAATGAGTTTCTGGTCATATAATCACACAAAACAGTATTTTATTATCAACTCTGTAACGAGTCCTTCACCATTTACACTTTTATTGTTGCTTATTGTTTTGGATGCCGGCCGGTAGCTTAGCAACCAGCTAAACCACCGGTGGCGTGCTGCAGTGGGCGGGAACAAGCCGTGACGCAGTCTCTCTCTAACTAGAGCGTCTCAGTAATCTGTTTTATGAGGAGAGATGAGGAGAGAACACTGATACTTACACACTCACTACCTAGACAGCCTACTTACACACTCACTACCTAGACAGCCTACTTAGACACTCACTACCTAGACAGCCTACTTAGACACTCACTACCTAGACAGCCTACTTAGACACTCACTACCTAGACAGCCTACTTAGACACTCACTACCTAGACAGCCTACTTAGACACTCACTAGGGTTTGAGACAGACCCAAGATAAGATAATCCTTTATAAGCCCCACAGTGGGGGGAAATTCAGTGTTACAGCAGCAAAAGGAAAGCAAGGCTCTCACTACAAACAACAGTACAGCATATGCAGAATATAAATAAAAAGTTGATCAAAAGTCAAACATAAATATGTTACTGGCCTTTATTTAACCTATTTAAAACTAAGAAATTTACAAGCATTAAAAGTTTTCAACCCTCACATAGATGAATATTCAGACGAACCAAATCTGGTCATATAAGAAGATCCATTTACCTTATACTGCAGACGATGTCTCCTTCCCTTTAGATGCATCTCCTTTGCGTTGGGATCATTAAAACTACATTCGCACAGTTTGCAGTGGAACCGGATGACTTTTCCTTCATCATTCCGAACCTGCATTAAAAAAATAATAAATAAAAAGAATTTTTAAAAAGGACTTTTATTATGTACACTTGGTACTAGAGATATAACGATGCATTGATAATAATCGTTGCTAATACCCCACGGCTGAAATGTAAAATAAATCGATAGCCTTTTGAAACAGCAGAGGGCGCTGGCGCAGTCTAGCTCGCTTATTTGGCGCCAGTACGTCACGTTAGTCCAATTTGACACATCAGTGTCAAAACTAGGGAGCGCAAAAACGTGAGGTGAAAAATATAAACCTGCACGTTTTAACATTTCGCACATGCAATTTTTTCCACTCGTGCAAACGTGAAACTCACGAGCACCAAAAGAAGACTGTTCTCTCTAGATCTGCTATTTTTCCTCGCACGCAAAGTGCACTACAGACGGCTGCTCTCAGCTCTCGAGTTTTCAGGGAGGGTGGGTTTCAAAGTTTGGGGGCAGGACATGGGCCATCGGCTGATGGCACCTGGTTTCATGAATGACCGTTCACTACGAACAGACTAACAATTCTGTAGATTAAAAATTTGGTTCATTTCACTTAATAATGATTTTATAGTCTTATCTCTTCTTATGGGCCCGTTTTCACTTCAACTTACTTTGAGAAAAGAAAAGTAAAACACAGCATTCTGTAGTGTTGTTATAAATAAATAAATAAATAAATAAATAAATAAATAATAAAAGGAAACTTTGTTAGCTGTAATTTGTGTTCAGTTTGGGGGGAAAAAAAATAAATAAAAAAACATGGTAAAAATAAATAAATAAAAAAAAAATTTGTATCGTGAGGCCAGCATCAATCACACTGCATCGCGAGGACAGTGTATCAGTACATCCCTTTTTGATACCAAGGATCACGCTCTAGCAACCACAGTGAGATGGCAAGTTATGTCTCGTTCACACTACACGGGTTTAGCCTGATGTTCAGTCACCGACTGTTTCTTGTAGATCACCAACAAAACTTCTGCTCGGAGGCCAATCGGTGATCATCAGTCGCATAGTGTGCCATCGCTAAGACGTGAAAGTGGTCGCCAAGTGGTTGGCAACTAATTGCAGACACTCAGCAAACGTCTAGCATGTTTAATATCTAGGCCAGTTGGCAACTGAGTCAACAGCAGCGTCTAGCTACAGCCAATGGGGTCGCATAGAGAGAGAACACAGGAGTACACAAACAGTAAACAATGTCTTTATCCATCTTCTCCTCCATATTTGTTCTTTTTCTTTCCTCCGTCGCTGTACATCAGCGCAGTAACAACTCGTACTGCTCGTTTGTTGACATCTGGTTTGGAAATAGCGTATGTTCTATGTGGTGTCGCTAGTTCTCACCAGAGTTCAGTTCTCACCAGAGCTCAGTTCTCACCAGAGCTCAGTTCTCACCAGAGCTCAGTTCTCACCAGAGCTCAGTTCTCACCAGAGCTCAGTTCTCACCAGAGCTCAGTTCTCACCAGAGCTCAGTTCTCACCAGAGCTCAGTTCTCACCAGAGCTCAGTTCTCACCAGAGCTCAGCTCTCACCAGTTCTCATCAGTTCTAGTGTTTTTGGACGAGTGGACAGTTCTCCAGGGTAAAAGTTCTGTAATTGGTGACCCCGTGTCGACGATCAGCCATGTAGTATGAAGGCCACGACAACTAAAGACTCACTATTACAGCTCAACCAGTCGTGTAGTGTGAAGCAGGTATAGAGACCTGACCACTCAGACAGTCGTGTAGTGTGAAGCAGGTATAGAGACCTGACCGCTCAGACAGTCGTGTAGTGTGAAGCAGGTATAAAGACCTGACCGCTCAGACAGTCGTGTAGTGTGAAGCAGGTATAAAGACCTGACCGCTCAGACAGTCGTGTAGTGTGAAGCAGGTATAGAGACCTGACCGCTCAGACAGTCATGTAGTGTGAAGCAGGTATATAGACCTGACCGCTCAGACAGTCGTGTAGTGTGAAGCAGGTATAAAGACCTGACCGCTCAGACAGTCATGTAGTGTGAAGCAGGTATAGAGACCTGACCGCTCAGACAGTCGTGTAGTGTGAAGCAGGTATAGAGACCTGACCACTCAGACAGTCGTGTAGTGTGAAGCAGGTATAGAGACCTGACCACTCAGACAGTCGTGTAGTGTGAAGCAGGTATAAAGACCTGACCACTCAGACAGTCGTGTAGTGTGAAGCAGGTATAAAGACCTGACCACTCAGACAGTCGTGTAGTGTAACCAGGTATAGAGACCTGACCACTCAGACAGTCATGTAGTGTAACCAGGTATAAAGACCTGACCGCTCAGACAGTCGTGTAGTGTAACCAGGTATAAAGACCTGACCGCTCAGACAGTCGTGTAGTGTGAAGCAGGTATAAAGACCTGACCACTCAGACAGTTGTGTAGTGTGAAGCAGGTATAAAGACCTGACCGCTCAGACAGTCGTGTAGTGTGAAGCAGGTATAAAGACCTGACCACTCAGACAGTCGTGTAGTGTGAAGCAGGTATAAAGACCTGACCACTCAGACAGTTGTGTAGTGTGAAGCAGGTATAAAGACCTGACCGCTCAGACAGTCGTGTAGTGTGAAGCAGGTATAAAGACCTGACCACTCAGACAGTCGTGTAGTGTGAAGCAGGTATAGAGACCTGACCACTCAGACAGTCATGTAGTGTGAAGCAGGTATAGAGACCTGACCGCTCAGACAGTCGTGTAGTGTGAAGCAGGTATAAAGACCTGACCACTCAGACAGTCGTGTAGTGTGAAGCAGGTATAAAGACCTGACCACTCAGACAGTCGTGTAGTGTAACCAGGTATAAAGACCTGACCACTCAGACAGTCGTGTAGTGTGAAGCAGGTATTAAGTTACCTCTTCAACGTAGTCATGTCCGACAGGCTGGACGTCACTCTGCAAGGCTGCCAGGGCCGACTGCGGGGACAGCGAATCAGGGACGTCGTTTTTAACCTCCTGTGACGGCGTGGTCAGTGAAGACTGGGCAGGTTTGGCTGCCTCCATCTTTGAGTCATCCATCTTCACGCCAGTGGTCTGCAACTTGTTCCCACCTGTAAAAGGAGAGAAGCATTAGTGTGATTCTTGTTAGGCTCGGTTGACACACTTACCAGGAGAACTCTATGGACACAGCACCAGCACAGTGATTATAATACTATCACTGGGATTCATTGCGTCTCCACTGGTGTATCAATGAGACACGTTAAAAGTTTGGCCTACACTGTTTTTGGCCAAAACAGCTGATGTTTATAGGCCGACAACCACCACCATACAATGGGCTGGTCTTGTGACGAAGACCTGATCTCGTAAAGAGGATACATGCCTGAATACACGTCAACCTGTTAAACTTCTGGGGTGTAATTGTGGCTATGACTTCTCCACACCCAAAGCCTGTTAGTGTAGGTTCTACTAATGTCTGCAGTCACAGGGAACACAAGTAGAAGCGAGTAAAGCTAGTAAAATTTTATAGTTGGTGAATAGACCAGGCTTGCTGTCTGTTGGACAACTTTGACAAGCAAACCGACACTGTACTAACATGTTAGACCAGTTCCCGCTCTAACACAGGCATGTTCCCATCCATATTAAGTTCAATATCACTTGTCAATAGGGATATTATGTTTGGTGTTACCGTATCAATTCTCAAAAACACAGTATCCATACACAGATTCCTGGCAGACTGTAAATGATGGTGTGTTGTGTTTAAATCTCTGACCACTAGACACCAGTGTTGTAAACAATTTTCAGCTCCACTCCAACATTAACAAGCAGCACAAGGGCGCAATGCTATTGTAAACATTGATAAACCTGTTCATACAGTGGTGTGTTTTAATAGTAGGATTTGAAAAATCGCCATATATGACTTTGCTTGCTGTATATCGCGATATATTGAATTGTGACGGCCGTATCATGATACATACTGTATCGCCAGGTTCTTTCCAATACACAGCCCAACTTGTGAATGTCTCTACAACAGGGTTTCTCAACCTGTGGTGTATAAATTGATGGAATTAAATATTAAGATAATTCTATACAGCCCAATATGTGTTTAAATAAAGCATGCATAGCCTGAAACTCACAGCCTGTGAATTGTGCAGTACGCTTGTGAACCCCAAGGTAATCTGGTCAAAGCCTGAGGGAGCACCAGGTACAGGTTATAGCATTACCTGGCATAGTTTAACACAAGCTTTTTAAGGAGCATGGTACCAGATCAAGGCCTCCCTCTCCAGATAGAGTGGTGTGATGATCAGAAGAAACTAATTTGGTTTGGACAAAATGGTATGAAACTCAATGTGTGGAATACACAAAAAGGAGGTGGCGTTACATCCCACGCTAACTATAAAAGAAGAATAAAGAACCTGCTGCTCTATTCAATGAGCCTTCTGGAATCTTCTCAAACCTTTCTCAAGTTATTTGAATCTGTTTTCTGAGTTTGTTTTATTAGGAACTTAGTAAATAATAAAGTTTCTAATTAAACAACAATTTAAAAAAAACAATTAAAATAACTTGAGAAAGGAATCTAGAAGATTCCAGAAGTGAATGTGGTTGACAAGCTTATGTATTTGAATTAAAGCGACGTTACAGCCCATTACAAACTACTGTTCCTTTATTATTATTATTATTATTATTAAGTGTCGAAGGAACGGCAAAAGCATCCTCTACTGGCCCACAGGCCTGTACTCTGTGACATTGCTTTAAATTAAATACTGTTAAATAATGACAATAAAGATTGTCAACCACATTCACTTTATAAACAATATAAATCTTGAGAGCTATGGTAGCAAAATAAATAAACACCATCAGTCTAAGACCAACTGAAACAGAAATCAGGTTTATTATTGGAGCTGATTGTGATGATGCAGAGTGGGTGGAGTCAGAGGTTCAGCCACTTTAAACAAATAACAAAAACCCTAAAACTAAACAGACTGGAGACCCTAGTGGGAAACACAGTGGAGCACTTTCAGTGAGGAACGTCCACGTCTACCTCCTACATTTACATTATCGTTCTCCTTTATTATCACTGGTCTGTGGGAAAGGTCGAGAACTCCCCGTCCAAGATAAGCTTGGTACAAGACTGTGCTCGGCTCTACAAGACTAATGACTGCTTTAAGCAATCTGTGTACTGTGAGCATCCTGACCAATGACTATTAAGAAGCCCTACTTGCTTATTTGATAGTTTTCTAAATCAGGCAACATCCCAATAACGGCAGAAGAAGGAGAAGTCGTCACAGAGACTGCTACCTACCAACAAAGTTGATCTTGGGTGTGTTGACCTTTTTGACAGCAGCCGCGGTGCCAGAAACGTTGGGGGCGGGACTCTTGCCCTGTATGGCCGAGGTCACGGCACTGTTGACCAAACCGACGGGTTTCAGGTAGGAGGAGCTGGAGATGGTGGACGAGGACGTCAGAGCAGACGCTGTGCTGCTCGTGGAACTGTTGATAGAAGCACTGGCCGTCTTGTTGCCGGCTGCCGTGGTGGACGTGGACGCCTGTGTCACCACACTGGGCTCTGTTGACGGGATGGGCTTCCCCAGTTTGGTGTGCAATTTTACAACCTAAAAAAATAATAAAAAATGAATACAGTACTGCTCCAAGTAGAGATCGACCGTTATGTTTTTTCTATAGCCGTACTGATGTTTAGAGGTCAGGGTCAGCTGATGGTCGATATGTGCTGCTGATTTTTAGGGCCAGTATCTAGAAGTGTTCTGATTTATTTGCTGCTAAAATGTCTCACTAATAATAATAATAATAATAACAACAACAACAACAACGTGGATGCACAATATTTCTGAACTTATCATTTATTAAACACTGACATAAGATAAACTAAATATTTATCTGCTCCGCCCCCCCCCAAAAAAAATAGTGTGACCACCTTACTGCTGAAAGAGTGTAACATACATCTCTTCATACCCAAAACTAACTAGTTATTAAGAAGTCCACTGAAATATGTTCACTGCAGTTACAGAGAGACTCACTTCACACTCAGGTTTTTAATCACACTGTAGTACAATTGCGGTTCTTTAAGGAGGATATATGAGAGAGAGAGAGAGAGAGAGAGAGAGAGAGAAGGAAAAAGAGAGAGAGACACACACACAGAGACAGACAGAGACAGACAGACACAGAGAGAAAGACAGAGAGAGAGAGAGAAAGACAGAGAGAGAGAGAGAGAGAAAGACAGAGAGAGAGAGAGAGAGAAAGACAGAGAGAGAGAGAGAGAGAAAGACAGAGAGAGAGAGAGAAAGACAGAGAGAGAGAGAGAAAAAGACAGAGAGAGAGAGAGAGAGAGAGAGAGAGAAAGACAGAGAGAGAGAGAGAGAAAGACAGAGAGAGAGAAACAGACAGAAAGACACAGAGAGAAAGACAGAAAGACAGAGAGAAAGACAGAAAGACAGAGAGAAAGACAGAAAGACAGAGAGAAAGACAGAAAGACAGAGAGAAGTACAGAGAGAGAGAAAGAAACAGACAGAAAGACAGAGAGAGAGAGAAACAGACAGAAAGACAGAGAGAGAGAGAAAGACAGAGAGAGAAACACAGAGAGAGAGAGAGAAACAGACAGAAAGACAGAGAGAGAGAGAGAAAAACAGACAGAAAGACACAGAGAGAGAGAAAGAGAGAGAAAGAGAGAGAGAGAGAGAAAAACAGACAGAAAGACACAGAGAGAGAGAAAGACAGAGAGAGAGAGAGAGAAACAGACAGAAAGACACAGAGAGAAAGACAGAGAGAGAGAGAAAGACAGAGAGAGAGAGAGAAAAACAGACAGAAAGACAGAGAGAGAGAGAGAGAAACAGACAGAAAGACACAGAGAGAAAGACACAGAGAGAGAGAAAGACAGAGAGAGAGAGAGAGAAAGACAGAGAGAGAGAGAGAGAAACAGACAGAAAGACACAGAGAGAAAGACAGACAGAGAGAGAGCGTGCGCAATGTGATAGAGAGACACTGATGTGCTGTAATGGTTGCTAACACAGCAGCTCTGTTCTGTTTCTTTAGTTCTGTTAGTCTCGAGTGCTGGAAGCTGAGTAGTGTCCGAGTAGTGTCCGAGTAGTGTCCGAGTAGTGTCCGAGTAGTGTCCGGGAAGCTCTGTCTGCTCCGGAGAGACTCTCTGTGTAACAGTAACGTGTTAGTGTGTGTATTACACTAGAGCAGTTAGCTTTAGCCCCGGAGCTAATGTGTGTATTACACTAGAGCAGTTAGCTTTAGCCCCGGAGCTAATGTGTGTATTACACTAGAGCAGTTAGCTTTAGCCCCGGAGCTAATGTGTGTATTACACTAGAGCAGTTAGCTTTAGCCCCGGAGCTAATGTGTGTATTACACTAGAGCAGTTAGCTTTAGCCCCGGAGCTAATGCGTGTATTACACTAGAGCAGTTAGCTTTAGCCCCAGAGCTAATGTGTGTATTACACTAGAGCAGTTAGCTTTAGCCCCGGAGCTAATGCGTGTATTACACTAGAGCAGTTAGCTTTAGCCCCGGAGCTAATGTGTGTATTACACTAGAGCAGTTAGCTTTAGCCCCAGAGCTAAGCAGTAACACATCCACTCTGGTTCACGTCTACAGCCAGAACTAAAAACACATAACGTTCGCTATTAATGATTCATTTTCACTTATTTTGGCCGAACAGTTACAAAGGTTTCGGCTTGGGGTCCTTCACATGCGGCTGCAGCAGCACGTTCCACTGCACCAATAACACAGGGCAGCCTGCTGACATGCCTGACTTTAAATCGGGGCTGCGAAACACTGATATCGGCCAATGCTAATATATTAAAATACGGCAAATATCGGCCCGATATATCGGCCGATCCCTAGCTCCAAGGTCTCTTGGAAGCAGTGCAAGGCCTGAACAGCTCTTGTCATTATGAACCACCTGCAGCTCAAGAGAACATGGAGATACTCTGTCTGTCCAAGTGTGGACCCTACTTCTAGAATCCTGTTTGTAAGTAGAAGAGGAGATGCATTAGGATCTGATTGTGAGGTCCTGGCATTACTGTGTGCTTGGAATTCCTTGGCATCTAAACCAAACATTAAGAAATGCAGACTTGAACCTGATGAATGTAAAGTATGCAATCGAACTCCAAATCTCCAGCCTGCTACGCATAAACACACAAATCCCTGAACAAGTCACCCTGAGGAGTGAGTCATTCACCTTCTGGTGTTTAGCTCCGCGGATGTGCGCGGCGTAGGCATCCGCCCCGGTGCAGGCGACATCACAGAGTTCGCAGCGCAGTTGGTTCTGCGTGCCGCGAGCAGAGCTGCTGCCTCCGCTACTGCTGCTGCTGCTCTGAGAAACCTTCAGCGCTGCCTCCTTCTTCTTGTGCTTCTGACCCTCCAGATGCTCCTTGTACGTCTAGAAGAGAACAGTATATAAAAATATACGCATGTTTAACTCGCCCTCAAGTGTGGAAAGACAGGATTCAGTGTACAGAACACCTGCAGAACATCCAGAAGAACAAAAACAGCGTTCAGGTGACAAAACCCTGAACTACATTCATCTCACTGACTATAATTAGGGCTGGCTGATATGAGAAAAAATATCACAATATTTTTTTTTTTCATATCAGTTAATATCGATATATATAACGATATAAATCAAATCACTACTGCCTTTTTACTTCAAGTGAGAAGATATCAAAATTTTGTTAAATTGTACTTATTTTCTAATAAATTATACACATTATATATAGATACCCAAGGTTGCTCTCGATACCGCGGGAGCTTTAAAACACACATAGCTGCTTCTCAAACGACTCTCTGTTAACATATATAGTCCACAAACTGTCCGAGTTCTTGTGTGTGAGGCGTGTAGGCTACGTGTCATTTGTGCCTCTAAAAGTCGAGTCAGAGCGTAGACTCTTAATCTTTAACCATTTATAGATCACGTGAGTTTAAATTAGATTAAAGACTGTGGGTGCGTCTAAATATTTACAGGAAGACAAGAATGGGTGCGTCTAAATATTTACAGGAAGACAAGAATGAACCCTACATTGATCTCAAACATGCTGTTCAGTGCCACATTCTTGACCCCTTAGCATGACTTAGTAGGAAAGTATGTACAGCGTTGAGTCCATAAATAATCTGAATTCATTAAAGAGTTTAAGGTACCCTTTAATTAGAGATCGGATCGATCGGCTCTGTATTGGTGTAGATTTTTAATCAAAAGACTTACACGTGTTACCAGCTGGGGTTCTCTAACACTGAGCACTGAATACTAATACAATCAACACCACAAGTCTTTGGGGTGGGTTGAGCAGGTGGGCCACACACAAGTACAGAAAGCGAGACCCACCTGCGGGCCGGCGCAGCTGATTTTGCAGACATCGCAGTAGTGTATTTGCGGCGGTTTGGGAGGCTGTTTGGGTTTCAGGGTTTTGTTCTGGAAGGGGGTCTTCTTGGTGAACGTGCTGCCGGTCCAGGCTGCGGTGGCCGCGGCGGCTGCGACGGCCTGCTTCTGCTGCTGCTGCTGCTGCTGGTAGTACGAAGACGCAGCAGAGTACACCGCAGCCTCGTAGCCGGAGTAGGACGTGCCTGGAAAACAAGAGCAACGGTCAAAAACACATCGTACAGAGCAAGAGGCGACCAATCTCATCCGCAAACTGCCAGCGAGGCTGTTTTCATTCCAACCCAGCAAGGGCACCTCCGAGTGTACTTGGTCTCAGTCTTGATTAGGGCCTTGTGCCAGGTTGGTACCAAAACCTTGCAGACAGGATTTGGACTCGAACGAGATACTGTGTCGTGCCAAGTTTTCCTAAACAGTGCCAACATCCAGCATATGTTAAACCCAGATTAAAGACTGTGGGTGCGTCTAAATATTTATAGGAAGACAAGAATGAACCCTACATTGATCTCAAACATGCTGTTCAGTGCCACATTCTTGACCCCTTAGCATGACTTAGTAGGAAAGTATGTACAGCGTTGAGTCCATAAATAATCTGAATTCATTAATTAGTAGGCGATTAGTTAGTGTGATTAATTAGTGTGACGAGACACTCCTCTCACGAGACAAGACGAGACATTGGGTTCAAAACAATGAGACGAGATTTAAAAATATTTAAGAAAACTTGTGTATTTGACAAAGCCAGAAAACATAAACTCAGTCTGCTTTCTCTCCTTTATACGGCTCCTGAAACTAACTTTGTTTCATAATTGTGATATACCGCAGCGTACCTCTAGACGTCCAAACATCGGTTGTTATGGCGATGCTTTCTGTCTCTTTTAGAGTCTCTGTTTAATCTAGAGATGGACCGATCAGCGGTTTTGAGTTCGATTCTGATCGCCAATCACCTTTTAATGCGATCGGCCGATAGCCGATACCAATTGAGGGCGGGGCTATATACACCACAGCAGGGCTACAAGTAGTTATTAGCACAAGCAAGTCATGAAACATGGTCTAAACTGGTTTATTACCATTTTTAATGAGCTCATATGAAACAGAATAATATTTCTAACAAAATTAGCAGTAAATAAACAAAGTACATCAGACTAATATGTCCAATACTGCTATCATTACATTTAGACCCTTAATTTAAAACTAAAAAATGATAATTAAATAAATTCAGTAAACACTGCAGTCATTAAACTCAGACTCTTATTTTAAACTAAATCTGTAATCATTAAATGTAGAATATTGAATTGTTGCTGCTGTTCTGTTCGTACCGGTCAGATCTGGTCTGTACGGGTTTCTGGGTTGTTTGTTTTGTGTTAGCTGTGTGTGTTCTAGCTCTGCTGTTTACTGATACTCACCGTATTCAGCCGTGTGGTGTCTCTGAAGTACCGTATCAGATTAGTAGCGTTAAATAAAGACACACTGATTTTACAAAATGTTCTGGATGAATCCGTGTCACATACGGCAACAAGCTGCCAGACGGAAGCAATGCAAATGCAAACTGTTCTCGCGAGGCCGCTGCTTTAGTTAGTCTGTTGAAAATGAAAGGGTTTGTGTTTCCACCTAGTGGTTCAAGTAGGAATTGCAAGGATCTGGCCAGACGCTAGCTGGAAATACAGAAGTTCATTTGTTTAACGCCATCGACCGGCTCTCGGGATCAGCTAAACTAAAGAACTATCGGCGGATTACACATTTTGATTAAAAATCAGCCTATACTGATACACAGCCGATCGATACTCCATCTCTAGTTTATTCATACATGAATATATATGATATAAGATATATTCATGTTATGTATATATCTTGTGTATATGTTTTGTATAGTCCTTTATATATTTCAGTTATAACTATTTGTATATTTTCTAGCTTATTTTTACTTTAATATTGTCTATTTATTGTATGTTTGCACTGTTTTACATATATAATGCTGCCCTGCTGTAGAGTTGTATCACCCCAAGCATTTCAATGCATGTTATGGCCTGACATGATGTGTAAATGACAAATAAACTTGAAACCTGAACTTCATAGCCTTGGTCTCTTTGTAAAGATTCGGGACCACCGTGCGAGCAAACCCATAACCCTAGTGGCAACTCTTGCATGTGTGAGACCTCAACCAGAATTATATTGAGAAAGGTGGGCTTCTTACCAGAATATGTGACTGCATTGGTGCTGTAGGTGGGACTCTGGGAGTAAGACGGGACCACTGAGGCTGCAGCAGCGGCCACCGGCTGCACGGCCGAGGACACGGGGTAGATGGAGAAGGTGGAGGTGGCCGGGCTCGGAGTGGCTGGTTTTATAGCCGTAACCTGACGCGTCTGCTGGGTCTGAGTGTAAGGGGTGGCGCCTTGGCTGTATCCAGTCTTGGGTGCTGGTAGAATCAGGAGACAATCTTATTGATCAGCTACTCAGATTACATGATGGACTATTTCAAGGACTGTTCTGAAAGCCTGAGAGGTCTGCAGAGCACCACATCAGGTCTGTCATCTGAGAATTAATTAATGCTGCCTGTTACATAGCGGCTCACAACCTGAACCAATCTATACCAGGTCAAGTATTTCAAATGCAAGAAGTAATTCATTTTATATAATTTAAATAGAAAAATAAGGTAAAACAAGTTGCTAACGTCAACAAAATGTTACCTGTTTGATAGTAGGAATCCGCCACGGTGGGCTGCGGTTGAGCAGCAGCTGCAGCTACAGCCGCTGTGGCTGTGGGCTGCTGATAATATTGTTTGCTGTCGTAAGCCACAGCCGGGGCTGAAGACCGAACGTAAGAATAGGAATCCTGCAACAGGAACAGGGAGTCTTGTTAGAGACGAGTCAAAAATCACTGTCAGGTGCACGGCTGAGATTAGCCACTGCAATTTATATTTGAACCGGCAGCTGAGAATTCTCCAGATGCCTCAGAGATTGAGCTATATTTCCACCGTGAGGCCGTTCAAAGAGAGCAAACGTGAGATATTTCCACATCAGCTATTTGGCTGCCGTTTCAGAGAAAGCTATTTTAAAAGATACATCTGGACCGCAGACCATAAAGTGAACAGGCATTTCGAGAATGCCTCACTGGAAAATCACTTAAAAGGACATCCAAGGGAGGACGGAGTGATGAACAAAAGAGAAATAAGTAGCCTGTGATGGTGAGACTAATGACTAGGAAGGAGCCTGGCTCTATTAGATGTAGTTTGTTGTAAATTTTAAGGGACACATTGATCTGGGAATTCCAGAGCTGTGCTGTAGACATCTGCCCAAAAACCCCAAAACTTAAACATCTATTAAATCTACCCGGATCAGCATTATGGAGAAATAACATTTAGCTTGTAGGATGCAGAACAAAAGGAACAGCTGCCCGGCAACACCAAGATTCTGCTTTGGTTGGTATAGTGTATAGTGGGTTACACTGCTGCCCTCTATGCAGTAGACTGGGGTCCTTTTACCCACCTTACACGACACCAATAAGAGTTGGTGGGTACAACCTTCACCTACCTGTGTACAGGTACACTGTAACACTACCTTCACCTACCTGTGTACAGGTACACTGTAACACTACCTTCACCTACCTGTGTACAGGTCAACTGTAACACTACCTTCACCTACCTGTGTACAGGTCAACTGTAACACTACCTTCACCTACCTGTGTACAGGTACACTGTAACACTACCTTCACCTACCTGTGTACAGGTACACTGTAACACTACCTTCACCTACCTGTGTACAGGTACACTGTAACACTACCTTCACCTACCTGTGTACAGGTACACTGTAACACTACCTTCACCTACCTGTGTACAGGTCAACTGTAACACTACCTTCACCTACCTGTGTACAGGTCAACTGTAACACTACCTTCACCTACCCGTGTACAGGTAAACTGTAACACTACCTTTACCTACCTGTGTACAGGTCAACCATAACACTACCTTCACCTACCTGTGTACAGGTCAACTGTAACACTCCCTCCACCTACCTGTGTACAGGTAAACTGTTATAACATTTGTAAAACACAGTCATCCCAAATGACTTAACAAACATAAAATATCAACTTGAAACAGTCAAAGAACAAACAAATCATATAAAAACACTTCATAATGATTACATTCAGGCATCTCAGCCACACCCATCATAGCTGTGTGCCTCAAATTGCATCCGGAAGCAACATCAGCATCTGTGCATCTGGATTTTCATGAATGGGTTTCTATGGCTGGGCAGCTGCAGCAGTGCAGTGTCAACAGCAAAGTTTGGTGCAGGAGGGATAATGGACTGGGGGCTGTTCCTTAGCATTGGGCCCCTTAATTCCTGCGGTTATTTCCAATTATGTTAATGCTACAACATATAAAAACTCTATATAAAATATCAAAATCAACTAAATTCTTCAAATCAAAGTTTGAATACCAGAATATCACAACCGTCTTACCTGGTAGTTCTGAGAGGTGACCGGGGGAGGTGGCGGGGGCACTTCAGGCTGGCGTTGGGCATACCCGTAGTCGGTGGCAGCGTGAGTCGGCTGGTACCCTCCATAAGCGGCAGCGGTAGCAGCTGCAGCCACGGCGACCGGGGCAGGCCTGGCTACGGCAACTGTGGCAGCAGTGGGGGCGTAGGCCGCGGCCACGGTGTGAGCCGCCACTGGTGCTTGATGTACAGTGTAGCTGGCCACTGTAGTGGGGTGGGTGTAGGCTACCCCAGCGGCCGGCTGCTGACTGAAATGAGGAAGAAATGCGAGCGTAAGATGTATCATCTAACGTTTCTTTACAGACTTTGAACACAAATGTGAAAACCCAGAGTGAGAAACATTGCTGACCAATACCCCCTGTATTTTAGATGCTACTCTATATTACCATCAATATATATACATTTATTCAGCATCAAGGTCTTATATGTACACAACCCTCATTTTTTCAAGCTAAAATAAATTAGTAAATAAATAAACTACTAAATACATGCAGGTGAACACGGTTGACCCCCAAAGTCCAGTTCGTTCAACTAGTGTGGTAACTCCATGACCAGGTCCTGTTCAGTTGGACTCTAGTGTGGTCACTAATGAAGCCCGAGCTCAGAGTAAGAACCGTAACTGCTGCGTCTGTCCTATTTAACAAACAGCAGAGGGTCACTTTGGTCCACTGTATGAGAAAGTCCTGCTGCACCGTTTAAGGTGGAATAAGAGATTTCCAACAAGAAGCTGGAGAACAGGAAGCACAGCTTCAGCCTCGTGTGACAGCTTATCAGAGCCAAGTGAAGCGCAGAGCTCCACAAGTGAGCAGGTTTATAGAAGCTCCTCCATCTCTGCAGTATCTCTGTGTACTGATATGATACAGCTCTCAGATAAGGACTGTGTATGGGCAAAAACCTGGCGATACAATACATATCGTGATAGCGGTCACGATTCAATATATGACAATATATTGCAAGTAAAGTAATATATTGCGATTTTTCAAATACCACTATTAACACACACCACTGTATGAACAGGTTTGCCAATACGTACAATAGCACTGCGCCCTTGTGCTGCTTGTTAATGTTGGAGAGGAGCTGAAAATGGATTACAACACTGACTAGTGTTGTAGTGGCCAGAGGTTTAAACACAACACACAATGATTCACCAGGAATCTGTGTATTGATATAGTATAACCAAACATAACATTCTATATATTTCTATATAGATATTTCTATATTTTCTTACACCCCTGTCTCATATACACACCTGTTCTGCAGACCTTCCTTCTAACTGGTTCAGGCTGTCCTGAACATGGTCACCATCTTGAAAGCTGCCCTACTGGATCAAGGGCAGGTTTTTCCAATGTTCATGTAGCAGATCAAAGACCAGAATTGTCTCAAAAAATGATGCAATTAGATTTGTAATATCTCGTGGGTCAAACGTTATAAAAACAAAGTTACAACCACAACAACAACCACCACCACATTGAACAACAGCGTCCTGTCCCTGGTGCTGAACACAGATCTGGATGTGCAGTTCAGCACCAGGGACAGGACGCTGTAACAGCACACTGAACATGTTGTTCAATGTGGTGGTTGTTACAACGTTGTATTTCTAATGTTGAACAAACTGCAAACTGAACAAATCTGATTGCATCAATCGATTTCTGAGACAATCCTGGTCTTCTCTGATCTGCTACACGACCACCTTCCCATCGGAAAAACTTGAAGGGCTTTCAAGATGACGGCCACGTTTGGGACATGGCCAAAAAGATAGACCCCCCCCCCCACCCATTACTTGCTGGGGTATTCAGATACGTCATTGCCTCTTTTTAGCTCTGAACTTAAAGGGTGTCCTGAGACTTTTGACACACCCTGTAGTACCTACTGACTGAATAGGCACACCTCCAGTTGTTCAAGTACACAAGCCCAGACTACGGATATAACGACCCTCGGAGTGATGATGTAAATGTTCTCAGGCCCAGAACATCAAGCACGATGTAAGGTCAGTCCAAAGTTTGGGGGGAGGAGACCAAGTCACTCGGGCCCAGCACGAGCATGCCCTTAGGTATTTTTCACAGAACCCTCATTTGCTCAAAGCTTTAAATAGAAGCACCCTGACTGTAAAAGCGAAGACAGGGATCTAATTAACTAAAGCCTTAATTAATCACCACAGCAGCCAAAACGGCAGCCTTAACAAACAGAAGAGAAGAACAGAAGAGCTTAAGAACGTCCTACCAATGAGAACCTTTACCTCCATATCCTGTGATGTGTAAACCCAATTTAAACTAGATCTAGACTACATATTACTAATACTGCAGTATAACCACCTCATGTTCACTGGTGTCATTAATAACGTGAAAATCAACTGACAACATAACCATATATACATCCAATGTTAGCATACTAGTGTGTGTTGTACTGGCGTGAGTGGATCAGACACAGCAGTGCTGCTGCTGGAGTGTTTAAACACTGTGTCCACTCACGGTCCACTCTATTAGACACTCCTACTACTTGCTGGTCCACCTTGTAGATGTAAAGTCAGAGACAGTAGCTCATCTGCTGCTGCACAGTGTGTGTTCCTCTAGTCCTTCATCAGTGTCTGATCCGCTCACACCAGCACAACACACACTAACGCGTCACCACCACATCAGTGTCACTGCAGTGCTGAGAATGACCCACCACCCTAATAGTATCTGCTCTGTGGTGGTCCTGTGGGGGTCCTGATCATTAAAGAACAGAGTAATAAAGTATACAGAGAATCAGATGAACTACAGTCTGTTAGTTGAGGTCCTGTATGGTCAGTGGAGCTGATACAGTGGACAGTATGGAAAAGGAATTTTAATTGGATTTAGTGCAATAGTTTGTTTTTGTAGCACTACTGGGACTCTTCTTAATCCTTTCCAACTGAGTGGACATCTCCTGTATCGTGGATATTACCTCAACTATCGTGATACTAGATTTTTGCCATATCGCCCACCTCTAAGCATTCCTACATTCAGAACACTGATAACTACAAATGGCTGTTGGTTTGTTTTTAACTTTTGATTTAAAATATTTCCACATTAATCAACTTCTATAACATGCCTCACTACCACAACCTGTACAGGTCTGTCATTGCTGCAACAGTGACCTTACACAACTGATACGAACCCATTAAAAACACTGGTTTCATTTATTTATTAATATTAATCTTTCAAATCAGACTGGAACTACTTACAATATCAAATATCAGTGCAGTCACAACATCGGATCTTATACAAGAGCAGATTATTGGGCGGATAAATCCTTAATAATCTAATGCCTGCACCAGAAACACTAATCCGTGTGTGTGTGTGTGTGTGTGTGTGTGTGTACACGTTTGGTGAGCTGGATTGTGTAATGAGACTCATTTATGGGGATGCAGCATAAGTGGATCCACAGTCTCATTTGTGTATGTACATCTGTTTTCTTTATATACATTAATAAAAGATCAAAACTGAGTGCAAATCCTTTTGAATAAGCGTTAAGAAAAAATATATATATTTAAGAAAATCTAGTCAAGTCTAATAAAATTGAGTTATTCTAGTACAGTGGTATGAACCTGTTCAGCTCTCAGTACAAGCAATAAAATAAATAAATAAATAAAATAAATGCAGCATAAAATATTTTAAATTTAAACTACAGTCAACCTGAAAACTTTAAATCTAGATATCTGCACGATGCTCATTGTTTTGTATTAATTACCAGCCAATAGCAATAATACTTATCACTGTGCATTCCTGGTCACTTATTATCCCCTCATGGAAAACATAAAGGTGTAAAACACTAAAATACTAGAAATTAAAAAGAAATATCCATATCAACAATACAGGGTGAGCCAAAAGTCTTAGGACACTGTTTTATTTCCAAAACGAAAGTGATGTATCTGAATATCCCAGCAAGTAATGAGTGAGGGGGTCTATCTTTTAGGGTATGTCCTGAACATGTCCGCCATCTTGAAAGCCAGGGCAAGATATCTGTACGATGTCACGAGACCTCACTGCCTCATTCCTAGTCACTTGATTTTTTTCCTTGTTAAAAACAAAAGGTGTAAAACGCTGAAGTAAAACACTAGAAACACACAAAATAAATAAATAAGAACATTAAAATTAAAAAATTAAAATTATTAAAGCCTGTTTACTCTCTGCATTATCATGGCATGCCCAGATTTACACGTTTCTCTAAAACACACAGAGACCACATAAGATCCGATCACATGAAATCTGAACATGATACGTGGTCACCAAAAACACATTAAGGTGTAAACAGGTTCAAAATTAAGGTAATCTCTGAAAGTTTATATGGTAGGGCTGTTTATTGGCAAGGACGTGGCCATACAATACATAGTGATACAGCGGTAATGATTTAATATATCACAATATACTACAATACTGCGAGCCAAGTGATATATTGAGATTTTTCAAACACTTCCATTAAAACACACTACTATATGAAAAGGTTTGTCAATGCTTACAATAGCATTGCGCCCTTGTGCTATTTGTTAATGTTGGAGTGGAGCTGAAAATGGATTACACCTCATCTTTCAGTTCAGCTCAAATCTCTCTTCATCACATCAGCATCACCTCTAACATCTACTGTGATGTTCTGTTTGTATCTTTCTCTCCTGATATCTCCTCACCTCCACCTCCTCCACCACCCTGTGCCTCACCTCCACCTCCTCCACCACCCTGTGCCTCACCTCCACCTCCTCCACTCTTCACCCACTGCCTACGTCTGGTTCAACTCTACAAGTAGTTTACAATTTCCCTACTTAGACACATGACCATTTTCCTGTTGATGTAGGATATAACTAAAAACCCGCAGTCTTACAATTATAATATAAAAACACTCTCTCAGCCCTTGTTTCTCTGCCAACAACATCAAAGCTGTCCTTCAAAGAACCTCTACTGGAAGCGCAGGCGGAAATCAATTCGTTTGCTCAAAGCTTTAAACAGACGCACCTGCTTTTATAAATGAAGACCTAATTAACCGCAGGCTTAATCAATCATCACCGCAGCCAGAGCCGAGATAACAGGTAATGAGTAACTGCGCAGTCTTATTAATACACACAAGACAAGAACATCAGGGCTCATACAGAACCCTGCAAACTCAGAGACGTTTAATATTGAGACACTGAACTGGAAGTTAGATATACTGAGCTACACATCACTTCATAACTCTGAACTTTAATCACTGTGTGGCTACATGACTAGTGTGAAACTGTAATGGACATTTATTAAATAACTGTTTCTATTATATTGTCTTTATGCTCCCAACTACAGTGCCTCATTTCCAAGTCTTGAGGAGAAAATGTACCGCAACGCCTGTAAACAGCCAGGACCGATTCCAACAATCCCACACAGTAGGCATAATTATAAACCATGATATTAATGCTGGTACAGTGTCAAGGTACTGTGCGATAATAATCATTATTTAAGTGTAAGGACTTCGCTTATTCTGAACCTACATTGCTATCCAGACTAAATTATCTCTATAAATTACAGTCATCCTGGACATTTTACACATCTATTCTCAGCCAATTTACATTTATAATCATTTATACTGCAAATTAGTTGCCATCAAGTTTTGTAGATATCAGCTGTTGGTTTAATATTTATTTTTACTGTATTATTTCTATTCATATACATTTATTCTTACTCTCCTCCTCTAGGTGGCCAACACTTAACTTCATTGTACGCACGTATGACGAAAATAATTGGGTTCTATTTAGGGATGCATCGATACCATTTTTTCAGGTATCTGCCGATACCGATACCAACTCTGACTTAAATGCTCGATATATGGTTATAAATCCTTATAGTGTTCCACTTTTTATATGTTGCATTTTTTATGTCTCTTCCTAAATAAAATATAATAAGCTTATAATAAGAACACCATTTACTGGTTGAGTAACAGCACATTAAAAAGGTTCAGAGCTATGAAAAAATAAAAATTGCCAGTATCAGCATCGGTGCAACACTAGTTCTATTCTATTCTATTTAGCTTAATAGAATGTGGGGGGGCCCCCCTCAACACAAGTAGGTCTGTCACGATCTCTATGACAGACCTCTATATCAGTTATCAGACACTGTTATACTCTGGACCTCTACCAGCCATCAGACTGTATCGTATTATAAATTTATTTCAGATTTATCAGTACATCTGTGTTATGTAAAACTATGCTGTTAACTATATATAATAATGACTACGCTGTTATTATACTATGCTTACTATTGTTTTATACACCATGTATACCGTCTATACTAGGGCTGCGCATTGGCAAGAACCTTTCAATATATGTCATGATTCAATATATCGCAATACTGCAAGCAAAGTGATATTGCGATTTTTTAAAAATCCTACAACCACTGTACGAACAGGTTTGTCAATGTTTACAATAGCATTGCGCTCTTGTGCTGCTTGTTAATGTTGGAGTGGAGCTGAAAATGAATTACAACACTGCCATCTAGTGGTCAGAGGTTTAAACAACACACAATAATTGACTGGCTGCCAGGAATCTGTGTATCGATACTGTGTTTTTGAGAATCAATAAAGTATCACTAAACATAATATCCCCATATTCCAATATTTTTAATATATCTAAAATTTTAACTGTTTAATTTTTATTGAAATAATTACAAGTAACAGTTTAATTGTCTATTACAAGCAACTATTAAAGTAGCCAAATTAGCTGACTAGCTCTCTTATTTGCTGGCTATATTAGATTAACAGCTAATACTGGTTGTACAGTCAGAGTGATGCACTACACTACAGTAGCTACACAGTTAATACAAGAATATGACTGAGCACTGACCTCTAAACAGGTCAGCATCGTCTCAATTATACTCCGTACACTCACTTAACACTCTGCTTACTGTACAAATCTAACAGACATAAATTTGTTAATGTAGTATTAAGTAATTTCAATTATGCGATTAGGTAATAACTGTTAGGGCCTGAAATACAACCAAGTAAAACTGTTATTTAGACACAATAACAAAGAAAAGTTATTGGGTGATCCACCACATCTACCGGTGCTTCTTCAAGGAAACAGGACACTCAGCACGCCATGATTTGAAAGATATTAGAAAAGTGCAGCACATCAATAGAACGTTCACTTTACTCTACTTCAGACAGCGAAGGTGAGAGAAAGTCAATTGTTCTCTGGACTCAATCCTAAGGATTTGCTGGCAATACAATAAGAGACGCCAGTGGAGTCTATGTTAACTCATTAAAACCTGCCACACCTGCCTCTCCACACTGGGCCTATAGAACTGGAGATGTCCGTATAGATGAAGCACAACGCTGACTTTACCGACTGGTCCACAGCAGGCGTTTCTGAACAGGCTGTAGAAGCTCATTCACATCAGTGAGAGTTCACTAGTTTGTTTAATCAAGAGTTTTATGATTCTGGCGCCAGAGAAGTGGAGCCACACCAACTTCGCTCAAGAGAACAAAAACTGTCTTTACTTTCAATGCAAGTCCATAGAATCATATTTTTCTACGTGATTTTGGAGCATTTCTATTGGTCCATTCATCATGACACTGTCACACAATGTAAACGGTAGCTGTCGGACAAAAATGGAGATGGAAAAACGAAAGACAGGTTTTTCTTTGGACAGTGACGATATACATGCAAAGTAATACATGCAAACTGTAGCTGTTTAATGTAAACAAGCAATTCACCCGCATCAGGGTTGGGACAGAGAAGGGTAACATTCGCCCAACAAACAAAATAAAATAGAAATAAAGTCTTTACTGACGTATCTGACGTGTTATTTACACTGAATTAAATGCTGTTTGATTGTATTTACCAAAGAAAGTACATTAAAGGGCATAACTAATGTACAGTAATTATAGACAACAGCAAGAAATCTGACTAACACAGGATTTTGTAGTTTGTACCATTGTTCTGGGATTATTACATCACTGATATTTAGTATGTGATGATTTCAGGTTGACTTCAATTGCTTTAAAAATGTTACATCAATGGAACAAGTGCCAGATTTAGAAACGCCATTCAGACAGTCACCTGTCAGCAAACACTAGCTCCATGGAACAACTTCATTTACTTAATATTTGTATAGACTGTGCTGCTCTAAATCCAGCTGAACAGGACCAACTTTGCTCCATAATCAAACAACAGATTCAGAAAATCATTCTGTATTGGGACAATTTATTACAATAACCAAAATATATACAGCCATACTGCCAAACAAATGAGGCGCTAACTTTTACTTTTTACATTTTTAATTAATAGTTTACATGCAAAGACTGCTGGCAGTCAATGGTTCATTGTGTTTAAACAGTAGAGGGTTGTAAATCACCGTCAGCCAATAGGCTCGTCCATTCAAATGTAAACAAGCAGCATAAGGGCGTATTGCTAATGTAAGCAGTAGCAGACACCGCGGTGCATACATTGGCTTTTTTTTTTTTTTTTTTTAAATACAAGAGTGTTCTTAATGTAAGATAAAACCCACATACCTTTGCTCATAGCATCGTAATATATAGTAATAAACAGAATTCTAACTCACCCATCACAAACAATACACAAGCATACATAAATATGTTTACTACTTTAAAAAATGTACATACATACTTAACAAGGCGATGTTTGTTGTTATTGCTGTAATGGATTGCGTGTCACAAAGCACTTTTCTGAGCATATATTTTCAGGGCCTGGTTCATTTCGAAATAAATATTTTATTTAAAATAAGAATAAAAATAGTTATATTTTTCTGTCTCAGAATATTAAATAACTTGTTTACTTTAAAAATGTCTTGAAGTATCATGATATATTGCCTCTGTATCGTCCAGCCCTACATAGAAATACACTCTACCAGCATAAGCTTTCTCTCCCCCATCAGACAATAGATAATCAGATTCTCTAGCTCTGTGTAAGACACTTGTGTAAGTGCAAAAGCTGCAGCTGATATGCTTCTGACCGAGTGACATTCAGAGAGTCCTTGACAGCTGCCCACCAAGATCCTGTCATTCAGAACAGGACCACCAAGCCCCTGTTTAGAGTATATGAAGAGGTCGCCTGCTCCTCGACGCCCTACTGTAATAAACCTCTGCAACAGTCACCGTATGAGAGAGCGGGTGAGAACTACGAGCAGCCGAGGCTACATAGCTGCAGAACGGGCTTCATGCTGACAGCTGACCGCAGACACCGTCCAGCAGCGCAGCAGCAGTGCGTCCACTTCAGGCCTAGTCCCGATTAATCCGGGCGAACCGCAACATCGCAGCCCCCGTGATCTAGTCACAAACGGCTACAGCCGGCGCGCCTTCGGTCAGATGATTTATTAACAGTGACCAGCGCCCGTTGAGCCAGCTCATGTTTCCGTAAACAAGCAAACAGCGTTGCAGGACATCTGTGACTCCAAAAGACGACGACGCTGCCATCGACGCCCCGAGAGGCCGCCTGGCGTAACAGCCGCAGCGTCGCTGGAGCAAAGACTACCACAGAGAACGCGAACCGCTCCACTAAAGCAAACATCGCGCATATACACATTTAAAGAGGATCAATATCATGTAATGTGCCTGTATTTATATGCTCTGCTGGCTGGAAGGCGCCCCCTCCCCCACTGCTGAACAATGGCAACCGGGGTATCGTAAATCGCTCCGCTCGCGACGGCTAACACTGGAGCTCCGCCGCGGTGAGGAGATTCGAGCTGCGGGGAGAAAAGCACACCACTGGGGCTCTTACCTGTACTGGGCAGCAGCACCGTGGGTAAATCCAAAATAGTTGCCGGTAGCCATTTTGGCATCTTCACCTAGCCGGCTGGGCACTGCGAATAAAACACAATCAGCGAGGTGAGCATGCGGCTAACGAGGCTAAGCTAACGCGCTAAACCCCGCATTAGCCCGAGGCGCCGTTACATGTAAATAACGAACTCGGCGAACATTCACACACAAAACTGCAGCCTGTACGCGTTCAGAACTGCACCCGAGCCGTCTCGGCCGGCCTATATGACCAGTATATATGTATTAATTGAGATTTACTGACCATAGGTGAAGGAGACCACTGGACATATGGGAATCATTGGGTTCCTCTTCTCTGACGAACTCTGACTCATTACCAGCCGTATTTATATCGGATCGGCCTAGCAGGAAGCTGCCTAGTCTGCGCATGCGCGCCGCAGCGAAAGAATGCTGGGAGTCGTAGTTCTACATAGTGATACTGGTACGTTGTTCATTCAGCCGTAGCAGGTCAGGCTGAGTATCCAGTTTTATTAGCAACGAGTCGGTTTTCATTTCAGTCAACCCAGCAAACACACAACGTTGTCAACTTTTTACAACATGTATTATGATATAAATTTATATCCTCCTGATACCCAGTTTGAGAATTGTAGTAATTTCAACATTTTGAATTTTAAGTTTTTTATGTAATGTTTATAGTGGGCAACAGGACATTGTTGATGTTGATATTTCTTGTTTCCTGTTTTATATCAGTCCAAAAACCTACAACATCAGCACCAATTCAGTCATAGAAAATGATGTAAATGAAAACTGAGTAAGCAAACATTGTTTACCTTTTTTATATTTCAGATTCACTGTATAGTAGCATAAACAGGAACAGATAATAACTAATTTCAAAGGTTACCGTTACTTTGATTAAAAAAATAAATCCAGGTTTAAACAGTTTTAAACCTGTGTTAATCACTCCAAACCTCGAGCCAAAGTTTCACCATTTCCACACGTAGTACCCAACGTCTCTTCTAGTCCATTTCATTTTAATGTTCTATTTTTTAAAATGTACAATTATTTATCATTTTCTAATAAACTAAAAATAAATTCAATTAGTAATCAATTAAAAATATTTTTTTTATTGTTTACAGAGCTTACAGTTAAATTCAAACAATTAAATATTAATATTACAATTAATATTTGTGCATATCAATTCATGTATATGGTGTTATGGTATAAATGTATATGGTATTATGGTGTAAAGGTATATGGTGTTATGGTCTAAAGGTGTATGGTGTTATGGTGTAAAGGTATATGGTGTTATGGTATAAAGGTATATGGTGTTATGGTATAAAGGTATATGGTGTTATGGTATAAAGGTATATGGTGTTATGGTATAAAGGTATATGGTATTATGGTATAAAGGTATATGGTGTTATGGTATAAAGGTATATGGTGTTATGGTATAAATGTATATGGTATTATGGTGTAAAGGTATATGGTGTTATGGTCTAAAGGTGTATGGTGTTATGGTGTAAAGGTATATGGTGTTATGGTATAAAGGTATATGGTGTTATGGTATAAAGGTATATGGTGTTATGGTATAAATGTATATGGTATTATGGTGTAAAGGTATATGGTGTTATGGTCTAAAGGTGTATGGTGTTATGGTGTAAAGGTATATGGTGTTATGGTATAAAGGTATATGGTGTTATGGTATAAAGGTATATGGTGTTATGGTGTAAAGGTATATGGTGTTATAGTATAAAGGTATATGGTATTATGGTATAAATGTATATGGTGTTATGGTCTAAAGGTGTATGGTGTTATGGTGTAAAGGTATATGGTGTTATGGTGTAAAGGTATATGGTGTTATGGTATAAAGGTATATGGTGTTATGGTATAAAGGTATATGGTGTTATGGTATAAAGGTATATGGTATTATGGTATAAAGGTATATGGTGTTATGGTCTAAAGGTATATGGTATTATGGTATAAAGGTATATGGTGTTATGGTATAAAGGTATATGGTGTTATGGTATAAAGGTATATGGTGTTATGGTCTAAAGGTATATGGTGTTATGGTCTAAAGGTGTATGGTGTTATGGTGTAAAGGTATATGGTGTTATGGTATAAATGTATATGGTATTATGGTATAAAGGTATATGGTATAAAGGTATATGGTGTTATGGTCTAAAGGTATATGGTATAAATGTATATGGTGTTATGGTCTAAAGGTATATGGTATTATGGTATAAAGGTATATGGTGTTGTGGTTTAAAGGTATATGGTATTATGGTATAAAGGTATATGGTGTTATGGTGTAAAGGTATATGGTATTATGGTGTAAAGGTATATGGTATTATGGTATAAAGGTATATGGTATTATGGTTTAAAGGTATATGGTATTATGGTATAAAGGTATATGGTGTTATGGTATAAAGGTATATGGTATTATGGTGTAAAGGTATATGGTATTATGGTATAAAGGTATATGGTGTTATAGTATAAAGGTATATGGTGTTATGGTATAAAGGTATATGGTATTATGGTGTTATAGTATAAAGGTATATGGTGTTATAGTATAAAGGTATATGGTATTATGGTATAAAGGTATATGGTGTTATGGTATAAAGGTATATGGTGTTATGGTATAAAGGTATATGGTGTTATGGTATAAAGGTATATGGTATTATGGTATAAAGGTATATGGTGTTATGGTATAAAGGTATATGGTATTATGGTATAAAGGTATATGGTGTTATGGTATAAAGGTATATGGTATTATGGTATAAAGATATATGGTATTATGGTATAAAGGTATATGGTGTTATGGTATAAAGGTATATGGTGTTATGGTATAAAGGTATTTGGTGTTATGGTATAAAGGTATATGGTTGTAGTACAAGTACAAGTTGTAGCTCAACACTTTAGTATGTGGTGGTTTGTTTTCTTGGTGGTTCTTAATCTGCTGCTCGATATCAGCTCATCTTTCAGTTCAGCTCAAACCTCTCTTCATCACATCAGCACCACCTCCAACATCTACTGTAACATCTCACCTCCATCTCCTCCACACTGTTCCTCACCTCCATCTCCTCCACTCTATTCTTCACCTTCATCTCCTCCACTCTGTTCCTCACCTCCATCTCCTCCACTCTGTTCTTCACCTCCATCTCCTCCACTCTGGTCCTCACCTCCATCTCCTCCACTCTGTTCTATAATTCCATCTCCTTGACTCTGTTCTTCACCTTTACTCCTCCACTCTGTTCCTCACCTCCATCTCCTCCCCTCTGTTCCCCACCTCCATCTCCTCCACTCTGTTCCTTACCTTCATCTCCTCCACTCTGTTCTTCACGTACTGCCTCCATCTCCTCCACTCTGTTCCTTACCTTCATCTCCTCCACTCAGTTCTTCACGCACTGCCTCCATCTCCTCCACTCTGCTCTTCACCTACTGCCTCCATCTTCTTCACTTTGTTCTTCATCTCCATCTCCTCCACTCTGTTTTTCACGCATCACCTCCATGTCCTCCACTCTGTTCCTCACGCACTGCCTCCATCTCCTCCACTCTGTTCCTCACGCACCGCCTCCATCTCCTCCACTCTGTTCTTCACCTCCATCTCCTCCACTCTGTTCCTCACGCACCGCCTCCATCTCCTCCACTCTGTTCTTCACCTCCATCTCCTCCACTCTGTTTTTCATGCACTGTACACATGCACCAATGTAATTAGTATCATGTGACTGAAAACAGCTTGTTGTTTATTGTTTATTGTGAACAGAGTTTGTGCTACAGCGGCTGGTGAGCAGTGATGGCGATGTTTAAAGCTCTCACAACTCAAACTTAGACTCACTTTTTTTTTTAGTATTTTTAAACATTAGCATTTCTTCAATCATCGTGAACTGTCACCTAATGTACATTTGCTGTACACAACTGATGAAAACAAGAGAAACGTAAATACATATAAAATCCCATGTCACAGTTTAAAAGCAACATCATATTAAATACCTTAAAATGGACCATTCGGGGAAAAAATAATATTTAAGGAAAAAGTAGAATAAAAGGTCGGATTGGGGGCTGAAGGAAGGAGGAGGGTGAGCGAGAGAGAGAGAGATTAAAATTAAATTAAAACCCATTTCTTATTCCCAGTCTCGTTTCTTTGTGTGAGAACGCCACAATATGTTTGTCTCAGTTGTTTAACCAGGTTCTCTTGATGTACTTCAAGGACTTGTGTGCAAAGCTGTTCATGTTTAGTTCATATTCATGCAAGGATTTAGAAAATTATTTATAGCACACTTAAACCAACTTCCTGTACTGTCTTAAACTTATTTATTCTTTTATTATTTTGGGATTCAGATTTAAACGTAAACGTCTTAAATAATAACATAATAATAATAATCAAAGAAAATGTATAATACAGCGTCTTAAATAGCCGTTTAGCTTAGCTACGTTCGACAATAGACGATAGAAATAGCGAAAACTACATTTCCCATAACTCTCCGCGGCACTAAGCAAGGCTATGATTGGTCCGTCAGCTTGGTACCCAGACTTCCCGCCGCTGTAATTACGCCGCTGCGAGAGCATCGAGCTAACAGCATCGCTCAAAGTAAGTCACCGTAAATCCGGCTCAGGGCGAATCACACGAAATGTGTTTTTGAGACCATGTTTTTGTGGTTTAAGGAACAGAAATCGAGAATAAATCCACGGGACTGTTTGTTTTTTTAAGAATATTTTATCGCGGGCCTTGCTGTCAACGTTTGTGTTGCTAGTTTTGAGCTAACGGTAGCTGCTTTGTGTACGTCATGACTTTAACGTTATAACAAGCCTGTTTATTAACGAACAGTCGAGTAATTAGTTTAAAGTTAGTCATACATTTAATTGCAGACTATCGTGATTCGATATTGCGTGGAAAACTGACCTTTGAGACCAACCAGCCTGACCTTAATTCTTGTGCCATCAACTGCTTGCTTTCTGAAATTCCCAGTTCCACCTTAAATGGTCCAGCAGTTACATTCTGGGGGCTCAATATATGAAGTTAGCTTCTTATTCCAATTCCACGTTCCACCTTAAATGGTCCAGCAGTTACATTCTGGGGGCTCAATATATAAAGTTAGCTTCTTATTCCAATTCCACGTTCCACCTTAAATGATGCAGCAGTTCATTCTGGCACCTCAGAATATGATGTTAGCTTCTTATTCCAGATCCCAGTTCCACCTTAAATGGTGCAGCAGTTACATTCTCGTGCCTCAATATGTGAACTTAGCTTCTTATTCCAATTCCACCTTAAATGGTCCAGCAGTAAGATTCTGGCACCTCACTGTATGGAGTTAACTTCTTATTCCAATTCCACGTTCCACCTTAAATGGCGCAGCAGTTACATTCTGTTGGCTCAATATATGAAGTTAGCTTCTTATGCCAGTTCTCAGTTCCACCTTAAATGGTGCAGGAGTCACATTCTGGCACCTCAGAATATGAAGTTGGCTTCTTATTCCAATTCTCAGTTCCACCTTAAATGGTGCAGTTGTTAGTCTCATGCCTTAATACATGAAGTTTGCTATAAAGTTTGCTTCTTATCCCAGTTCTCAGTTCCACCTTAAATGGTGCAGCAGTTACATTCTGGTGGCTCAATATATGAAGTTAGCTTCTTATTCCAGTTCCCAGTTCCACCTTAAATGGTCCAACAGTTACATTCTGGCGCCTGAGGGACCATTTAAGGTGGTATGAGGAATTCTTCAGGCTTTCGTTTGAGAGTTGAGAGTCAGGCTGGACTGCGTTCACTGTGTTGGCCACACAGATCTTGCCCGTCCACGTTTGTAGATGTAGTCAGACACTGTAGCTTCAGGCTGGATGATGTTCCTGATACACTGGCAAGTGTCTCAATACAGCAGCACCTCCATACAGCGGAGTTAAATATTTAAAACATGTCATTTAAATTAAATAAATTAATAAATTAATAATAAAATAAATAAAATAAATTAAATACATTTGTGTTTGGCTTTAATAACACTCTGTTTCTGCTGTTACTGATTAAAACTGTCTGTAAAGCATCTAGAGCCACCACTGGCATGAGCAGTGCTCTATAAATTATATTATTTATATATATATTTAATTTATTTTAATTTATATATATATATATATATATATATATATATATATATATATAATTAATTTAAAAAAAATTTCATGCGACACTACAGACTAAGGTCTGTCCCACCTTATCAGATGCCTGGAAAGAAATATTGTGTGTATTATATACATTTTTTCAACACATCAGCTGTACAGTAGCTCCACTCTTGATAAATAGGACCATAGTTCATCTAGTCCAGTGGTCACCAGCTCTGGTCCTTGAGATCATATGATCTACCATCCTGTGAATTGTAGGTCCATCCACAGTGTACAACACCTACTCCTACATTTACACACGCCAAGTATCACATCATACTAGGGCTGTGTATTGGCAAGACTACTTTATGAACAGGTTTATCAATGCTTATAACAGCTTTGCGCCCTTGTGCTGCTTGTTAGTGTTGGAGTGGAGCTGAAAATGGATTACAACACCATCTAGTGGTCAGAGGTTTAAACACAACACACAGTGATTCACTGTCTGTCAGGAATCTGTGTATCGATACTGTTTTTTTAAAAAATCCATACAGTATCATGAAACATAATATCCTGATATTCAATATTTCAATATTTTCTTACAACCCGTCAGATTAGAAATCCATGTGTTTTCATAGGAGGTTGTGTGTGGGAAGGGTTTTCAAAGAGCAGTTAATCCGTGTGGGTGGGTCCTGTGATCTGCTCCCATCGCATCAGACATGCTGTTTGGATGGTAACTGCAGATCCTTCTCAAAATGTTTCACATCAGTACGTCTAGGGTTTTGGCAGCAGGGCTGCATGACATATATTATATTATATTATATTATATTATATTATATTACTACTGCAACATGATCTGCCTAATATATCTGCCTAAAATCTAATCTCTAATTTTAGCCGCTTCAGAAGTTTGTTTACAATATTATAAAAACAATTTAGTCGTAGGTGCATGATATATTCTATTGTGATGCTATAGCGTTGTGCCTCAGTTTGTATAATAAGAGAGAAATTGGGAACGCTCTGAGGATGAGCGGTGCCGTAAAGAAAGCGGTATAGAATTTACACGTGAATTAATATGCAGAATGTCTTAAACAAGATCTTTAAGTAGCTGTTCATAAAACCTTTGTGAGAAGAAATGAGTGTGCACAGACACAATATTCACAATATACAATATTATTTATTATTCTAATTTAATTTTAGATACTTTACTGATCCCAGAGGCAAATTCAAGGTCTCCCCATTTAACCCATCTGTCCAGTGAAACACCTACATATACACACACACACACTAGGGGTCAGTGAAACACCCACATATATACACACACACACACTAGGGGTCAGTGAAACACCCACATATACATACACACACACTAGGGGTCAGTGAAACACTCACATATACATACACACACACTAGGGGTCAGTGAAACACCCACATATATACACACACACACTAGGGGTCAGTGAAACACTCACATATACATACACACACACTAGGGGTCAGTGAAACACCCACATATACATACACACACTAGGGGTCAGTGAAACACCCACATATACATACACACACTAGGGGTCAGTGAAACACCCACATATATACACACACACACTAGGGATCAGTGAAACACCTACATATACATACACACACACTAGGGGTCAGTGAAACACTCACATATACATACACACACACTAGGGGTCAGTGAAACACTCACATATACATACACACACACTAGGGGTCAGTGAAACACCCACATATATACACACACACACTAGGGATCAGTGAAACACCCACATATACATACACACACTAGGGGGCAGTGAAACACCCACATATACATACACACACACTAGGGGGCAGTGAAACACCCACATATATACACACACACACACACACACACACACACACTAGGGATCAGTGAAACACCCACATATACATACACACACACTAGGGGGCAGTGAAACACCCACATATACACACACACACACACACACACACACACACACACTAGGGATCAGTGAAACACCCACGTATACATACACACACACATACATACGCTAGGGGGCAGTGAAACACCCACATATACACACACACACACACACACACACACACACACACACACTAGGGATCAGTGAAACACCCACGTATACATACACACACACATACATACGCTAGGGGGCAGTGAAACACCCACATATACATATGCACACACTAGGGGTCAGTGAAACACCCACATATATACACACACACACACACACACACACTAGGGATCAGTGAAACACCTACATATACACACACACACACTAGGGGGCAGTGAAACACCCACATATACATACACACACACTAGGGGTCAGTGAAACACCCACATATATACACACACACACACACACACACACACACTAGGGGTCAGTGAAACACCCACATATACACACACACGCACTAGGGGGCAGTGAAACACCCACATATACATATACACACATACACACTCGGGGTGGTAAAACACTCACATATACACACACACACATACACTAGGGGGCAGTGAAACCCTCACATACACACACACTAGTGAACAGACACACTAGGGGGCACACTTGCCCAGAGCGGTGGGCAGCCCTACCACAACGCCCATGGGAGCAGTCAGGGGTCAGATTCTTTACTCAATGGCACTTCAGTCCTGTTGGTTCATGGGATCGTTAGTGTTATAGTTTACCTGTACACAGGTAGGTGGAGGTGGCGTTACAGTTTACCTGTACACAGGTAGGTGAAGGTAGCGTTACAGTTTACCTGTACACAGATAGGTGAAGGTAGTGTTACAGTTTACCTGTACACAGGTAGGTGAAGGTAGCGTTACAGTTTACCTGTACACAGGTAGGTGAAGGTAGCGTTACAGTTTACCTGTACACAGGTAGGTGAAGGTAGCGTTACAGTTTACCTGTACACAGGTAGGTGAAGGTAGCGTTACAGTTTACCTGTACACAGGTAGGTGGAGGTAGCGTTACAGTTTACCTGTACACAGGTAGGTGAAGGTAGTGTAATGATATAACTGATGATGCATTGTCCAGCTCTGTATGGCAGTAAAGGCTTCAGTGTCAGTGAGTGTTTGAAGAACCCTGTGATGCTGTGACTTGTGAATGTAGTTCCCTGTGTTGCCATTGGGGGGCACTGTTGGCTCACATTTGTGGTAACAGTCTTGTGGTTGTCTTCACCAGCATGCCGAAATCAAAAGAAGTGTTGTCCTCCACGTCCAGCAGTGGCTCCGACAGCGAAGCGGAAACAAAGGTACGAACGTTAATGTGTTTAAACACTGTAGACGACTGAGTAGTACTGGATACAGCAGAGCTTCCTCTTTTTCCCTGTTGGTTGCAGCCAAAACTGTTTATGTTGTTGTTGTTTGTTTGTTTGTTTAGATAATTAGCTCTTGCTCAAATGTGATAACTTTCAACCTCTGTTTAACGCTGTGTCGTACGCAGTCGTTACTAATGAGCCCAAACGCCTGGTTTATCATGTGTCACAGGCCAAGAGGAAGAAGGCGAGCGCCCCAGAGAAGCCTGCTAAAAAGCAGAAGAGTGGAGAGACCTCCAAACCCAGCAGCTCCGCTAGGAGTGAACGGAGCGGAGACGACAACATGTTCCAGGTTACCAAGACAGTCACACGCACAAACACTTGGAGTCCAATTAACACGCTGTAATCAATAGAAATGTAAAAGAGTCCAGACGTGCTGCTTTAGCACCAGATAATTAGTCAGGCTAACGACGATTTCTGTTGAGAGTGTTCAAAACAAAGGGAGTAAAAATAATTTTTAATAAGAAGCACGAGTAATATATCATGATATATTGCGATACTGCAATTAGGGCTGGGTGATAAAACGATAATGATAATTATCGTGAAATAACGTTTCCTCAATAGAACTATAAGACAAAGTCGATAGAAAGTCGATAGAATTAAGTTCCATCCATGTTTTGAGAGACAACATGAACAGCCAATGGGAATGAGAATAGCGCCGTTCCAAACCAATCAGATGCCTGAACTAGAGTTCCAGCTATTTCATGTTTGGTGAAGCACACAGCGTATAGGCGTAGCGGCAGCTTAACCCACGTTCTAGTAATCTGGTTACTGCAGGCGTCACAGTCGAGCAGAGAGAATAAAATAAGAGAAAATAACAGAAAACGTTAAACTACTACTGAAAGAAACATGATACACGTGTTAATAATCTATAAGATCAGATAAACAGGTAAACAGGTGCTGTCCTGCTGCTGTGTTGACAAAGCGCTATATATAAATAATGTGTGTGTGTGTTTGTAATTTATTTGAAATACAGTTGTCATCAATCAATCTAAAAAACAATTTAACCAAATGTTTACAATTTGATATCTTCACTTCTCACTTAAAGTAAAAAGGCAATAGTGATTTGATTTATATCGTGATATAAATCAATATCGACTGATATGAAAAAAATTATCGTGATAAGATTTTTTCCCCATATCGCCCAGCCCTAACAAGTAAAGTAATATATTGTGATTTTTCTAATCCTACTATTAAAACACACCACTGTATGAACAGGTTTATCAGTGCTTACAATAGCATTGCGCCCTTGTGCTGCTTGTTAATGTTGGAGTGGAGCTGAAAATGGATTACAACACTGACATCTAGTGGTCAGAGGTTTAAACACAACACACAATGATTCACTGTCTCCCAAGAATCTGTGTATTGATACTGTGTTTTTGAGAATCGATACAGTATCACTAAACATAATATCCTGATATTCAATATTTTCTTACACCCCTAGTAATTGGTGATGTCAGAAATCAAAATGACTACAAGCAAAACTGAATCACAGTAAAATCAAAGTAACGGAGTAACGTCTGGTGCATTAAAGTAACAGTCTGTGTTCGTGTGTGAAGCCAGAAAAGCCCTAGATTTCCAGCTATAATTGCTGGGCACTAAACGTGGACCTGCACTGGCATCTCAGTCCATTCTCTCCCTGCTGTCTTGTCCTGGAGCCCCAGATAAGCCAGGGGCCTCCAGCCTGTGAGCTTCAGGCTGATGTAACCTCTCTAGTCACTGCTATACATCATATCCTGGATGGTGTTCAAAAGATTGGATGTTCAGAAGAGTTGCAGGGCCAACTTGACACAGAGGATTATACATTATCATTTATAAACACTCGAGTCACATTATTATGACCACCTCCATTGCTGGAAGAACGTAAGCTGGTGTTGGAGTTCTAGTCTGGGGAATGTTTTGGTGACCCACTCATCCATGTGGAAGACATTCCCAACCTATCTGGTTCTGAATCCATCCTTGCAGATCACGTACACCGTACATGCTGATGGTCTTCTCTGAGGTGGATGAGATCTTCCAACAAGACACTCCGACATGTCTCACGACTAGAAATGTCCCACACTGGTTGGAAGAGCTGACCAAGACTTCCAAGTACTACCCTGGACGCCTTATTCCCCAGACTTGAACCCAACTGATCATCTATTGGACCGCCTGGATGGTGGTGTTGACTCTATGGATCCTCCTCCACGCTCCCTCCAGCAGCTGTGGGATGCACTGCAGTCAGCATGATACCTCCAGATACCTGTGACCCCCTACCAGGACCTTACTGAGTCTCCCAGTGGTCACTCTAAATATTAGCTGGTGGTCATATTAATCCGAATACATGGAATAGGACTCTAGGATGCAAAGGAATGGGATACTCTTAAACAAGCCAACATTGTTTGGAGAGATATAAAGCCCCCCCAGCAGTGGGCTGTGGGGGGTGGTACTGCGCTGTCTGTAATGATGGAGCTCCATTCAGTGCTCCAGTTAGAGTCAGGGTGATGTTTGTGATCCAGAACTAATCCAGCATCTGGCTGGCTGGAATCAAAACCTCATGGAAATGTTCCAACATCTAGTGTAAAGCCTTCCTAGAGGAGTTGAGGCTGTTCACTGGACAAGCTCACTGGATCAGTAGCCGTCCACAAACATTTGGAGAACTTAGGCTATAATAATAAAACTAAGCAGTAGCTAAACAGAGCTTATTCGTGGAGTGTGGTAGTGTTTACTGGTCTCTGTGCAGTGCTGTAGTATTGTAACTTGTGTTCTAGTTTAAAGCTAATTAAAGACAGCATGTGTATGAGCTAATACCTAATATTGAAAACTGGTATAAAGTTACAACAAATATACAGAGAATACAGCGACAGTGCCAGTGGTACATGCAAGTATGGCATGGCAGCATCATCGTTGTCCAAATAAAAGCATGTATCTTCAAAATGAGGGGACAAAAATAAACCTCTTTGTTTTCATTTTTAGTTCAAAGCAGTTTAGTAGCATTTTATTGGTCCAAACATCATGAAGTCTGGCCATAATATAAAGGAGTATAACATACATACTAAATATTAGAGATGGACCGATCAGCTTTTTTGAAGCCGATTTCAATGCGATGGGCCGATAGCCGTTCGGGGGCGGGGCTACATGCCACGGCAGGGCTACTAATATTATTAGCGCAAATAAGTCATGAAACCTGGTCTAAACTGGTTTATTACCATTTTTAAGGAGTTCATATGAAACAGTATAATATTATAACTAAATTAGAAGTTGGTCTATGTGGGAGTAAACCTCTTGATAAGCTCCAGAATAGGAACATCTGAAAAGTATCTCTACTAGGAACAGCAGAGCGTGGATCCAGGTGAATATTAAGCAGCAGAATAGACATCTTCTACAGCCGAGAAGATCTGCTTATCTAGAACTATAAACTCAATCACTCTGACTGTGGTTCTTTAGCTCTCTGGCTGTTTCTGCTGCTGTTCTGTTCGTACCGGTCAGATCTGGTCTGTAGGTGTTCTGGGTTATTAGTTTTGTTCTCTGAAGTGCTGTATCAGGTTAGTATGTTAAATGTCTTTGTCTTGGTTCCCGTGAGAGACGCTGTTGTTACTAATTGTACAGATGTTATAAACTGTCCTGGATGAGTCTGAGTCACATACGGTAACAAACAGCCAGACAGACGACGTTTTCTATCAGCACATGTGGTGAACGTCGTAAACTGTTCTGGCGAGGTCGCTGCTTTAGTCAGTCTGTGAAAAATGAAAGGATATGTATTTCCACCTAGTGGTTCAGATAGGAATTACAGGGAGCTGGCTGGAAAAAACAGAAATTAGGCTCATTTGTTTACATCATTGATCGGCTCTCGGGATCAGCTAAAGTAGAGAAATATTGGCCAATCACATATTTTGATTCGAAATCGGCCGATATTGATACATGGCGAATCGATCCTTCCATCTTTACTAAATATATGTATATACTGTATCACTGCAACATTGCTTACACTTAGTTTGCCCCATCGGGTGCTACCCACATCATGTTACAGTCAAATGACTGCAGGTCTTCAAACCCCTCATTTCAGTGCTCCTTCAGAAGCTCCGCCCCCACCAAATCCGTAGACCCAAATAGAGCAACGCTGGGCTTGTAAACTATTTATTTATTTGTTTATTTTTTTTAAAGGTCCTTATGGCCGTAAAATCTTTGCCCTAACGCTCAAACTAACAAAAACACAGTGAGTACTGTAACTCAGGTTGTGAGTTAGCATCACTCTGGGGCTACAGTGATACTAACCTGCTGCTATTACACACCTTTCAACACTCAGTTAAACGGAGTTAAACAGTTAACCTGCTGCTATCAAACACTAGCAAACAGGTCATAACAGTACTGGCCTACTGGTTCTGTGTCACCGACATCATGTTACTGTTAAAGGACTGCAGGTCTTTAAAGATATGCCTAAAAATATACCTTAAAACACAGTGTACCGTATACAGGACAGTCATTATGAACACTACAGTAAAACAAATACACCCCTCATTTCAGTGCTTCTTCAGAAGCTCCGCCCCCACCAAATCCTCAACATTTGACTAATAAACAGTTGATTTATTTAGTTATTTTTTATTTTTTAAAGGTCCTTATGGTGGCAAAAGCTTTTCTGTACTGTACTGTAACTCATGTTGTGAGTTAGCACACTGCTGCTACAGTTGCTGCTGTGATACTAACCTGCTGCCATTACCAACGTTACAGGACTGTTGGTTCCACAGGTTCAACCAGAGGCACGTCCTTGTCCCTGTACACACCTTTCAACACTCAGTTAAACAGAGTTAAACAGTTAACCTACTGCTATCAAACACATTAGCAAACAGGACCGAACTACATGGACCTACTGCAGAAAGAGATTAACGTTCCACACCTGTTCAGCAGAACCAGAGCCGCCTCCTCATCCCTGTACACGCCTTTCAACACCCTGTGAAGCTGAATTTGGCTTCTTGTTAAGTTTTCCACCTTCCATGGTGCAGCAGTTACAGTTCAGCTGCCTTCTCACATACTGCTGAATTCAGGTTTCGCTCCTGAAGCTCTTCAGTTATGCAAAGTTCTGTTTTCTTCATCAGCTTCCGTCTGAAAGTCAGATTTTCCAGTGAACTGGTCCTTTAAGAACTGAAGTGGCATTTAGCTTCATGCCTCTGTCCCATTGTGTGTTACCCCAGACTGGATTCCTTAAAAATATTCATTACAAGGTATTTGAACTCTGCAGTAAAACAAACACAACCCTCCCATCAGTGCTCCTTCAGAGGCTCCGCCCCCACCAAATTCATAGACTCATATCCCCAGCAAACTATAACCTTTATTTTCTTTTATTTTAAAGATCCTTGTGGTTATAAAACCTTTGCTATAACGTTCGAATGAACAAAAACAATAGAACTGTTTTCTCCAGTTTTTGCAATGAGCTTCAGTAGTTAATGCTTATGATCACTGTTGCTTTGTTCGTCCTGAGATCAGTTCTGATGGTTAACTGATGTCTTTCTTTCAGATCGGGAAGTTGCGGTACGTTAGCGTCAGAGACTTCAAAGGAAAAGTTTTGATTGACATTCGAGAATACTGGATGGACCAAGCTGGTGACATGAAGCCTGGGAAAAAAGGTACTTATCGATTCTGCTGTTTCTTGTTTAGCTGAGATGAAAATGACCAGAAAAGCTCTCTACCTTATTTAACAATGATGGTGAACGTTAGAAAGGATAGTAGACCGCCCTCCGTTTGGTTAATTTCCAGTCAACAAGTACAGTGTATTTATTTTTCTGGGGATACATCTGTGTGGATATGGATTATACATTATCGAGTCACATTATTATGACCACTGCTGGAAGCACATAAGCTAGTGGTGTCCGAGTTCTGGTCTGGGGAATGTTTTGGTGGCATTCTCTGGACCCACTCATCCATGTGGAAGACACACTCAACCGATTTGGGTCTGAACCCATCCTTTCAGATCACGTACACCCTACATGTGGATAGTCTAGGAAGACGATGCAGGAGTCTCTGAAAGGATGGGCGCAGTCATTACTGGAAAATGTGATATATTTAGATGTTGAGAATCCTGATAGGATTTTGGACCACACTGGTTCTTAAACCAGTTCCTCTTAGGCATCTTAGAATCTTGGTGCTATTCAGCGACCCAAGCTGCATTGGCACCATTTTTTATTGGAACCAAAGAACATCAGGGGATACATTATCAGCTAGGGCTGTGTATTGGCAAGAACCTGGCGATACAATACGTATCATGATACAGCGGTCACGATTCAAAATATCGTGATATACTGCGTTACTGCAATTAAAGTGATTATACTGCGATTTTTCAGATCTTACTATTAAAACACACCACTATATGAACAGGTTTATTAATGCTTACAATAGCACTGCGCCCTTGTGCTGCTTGTTAATGTTGGAGTGGAGCTGAAAATGGATTACAACACTGACATCTAGTGGTCAGAGGTTTAAACACAACACACACAGATTTACTGTCTGTCAGGAATCTGTGTATTGATACTGTGTTTTTGAGAATCGATACAGTATCACTAAACATAATATCCCGATATCTATCATCAACAGGGTGGGGTAGACGTAGGGCTGGGCAATATGGACCAAAAATAATATCTCGATTTTTAGCTGAATGGCAATATACGATATATATCTCAATTTTTCTTTCCATACAGTGAAAACTGTCTGCATTTACGGGTGAAGCGTTGAGGGAGGGGGTGAGTTTTGTGAGGGAGAGAGGTGGGGATGTGTGAAGTTGAGACAAACTGGGAGAAGAGAGAGGCGAACTTGTGGATCTACAAGTATAATTGCTGCGCAACACATACTATATCAATATAAACGATAATGTCTCGTCTTATATCTCATATGAAAATATATCAATATTTCTTAAAAACTCGATATATCGGTCAGTACTAATAAGACATATAAGAGTTTCTACAGCAGACACTGCTCACCGTTCTGGTGTGTCACCACTGCTGCCTTGTCTTTCTTTAACACTGACCCACAGACGTAGTCACAGTTCATGCTGAAGAACCATCTATTCTTTGGTTCCAGCCGGGACCAAACTCGTTGGGTTCCGAAGCGTTGTATTTGTTTTGGGTGGAAATGCTGCACATGGCTCAGAATTAGGTGCGAGAACTGGAACGGAACCCAGGTTGGTCAAAACTGGCTACGGGTACTTGAGTTGACTGGAGATCAAACAAATGAAGGGTGGTCTCTGTGAACCGCAGTCCACAGGAAGAACTTGGGTTCACAGTGAATATGAAGCCAGAGGAGCTCAAGTAACTTTAGCATGTTAGCGCTAAACATGGATGTTCTGTCCGCCTGATCAGCCTCATCCATGGCGTTGAACTCTTTCGCAGGTATCGCACTGAACCCGGAACAGTGGAACCAGCTGAAGGAACAGATGTCGGACATTGACGACGCGATAAGAAGAGCATAAGAGACGTATGGCGGGAGGGGTGGGCCGGGTGGGGCGTGGCAAAGTGTTTTTAGAATTCCAAACTCTGGCACTTTGTACAAACACAGCTTTCCTTGTTTTCCTGCTTGTACGTGGTTGCGGTTTAGTTGATGAGTGTTTTTTTTGTTTTTGTTTGACACACTGCTGTCCAGATCTCAGATCCGCTGTTTGATGTTTGTAATGGATGACGAAGTCTGGGTGATCATTGTTTTGAGAATAAAATAGCGATTGAGTTTCTTTTTCGTTCATGCTTTATTTATTTATTTACTTATTTATTGATTGATTGATTTTTTTTTATTTTATTCATAGCTCACGTAATAAAGGCCACGCCGGCTGCTGGTGTGGTTTCCCAGCGACATGTGTTTGTCATACTATGGGTTTGGAGCGTCTCCATGGCGTGTCAGCTCGACAAATGGCACCTACTGGCCTGGCTTCAAGCGAGTGAACCTCAGATGCACCGAGGGGCCGTTTCTCATGCCGCACATCCAGAACAGCTTTGGCGACAGGCTGCTTTTAAGAGCGTTCAACAGCCCGGCGACCTAAAACGAACGTGCTCGGCTCCCTGCGGTGCTTACTGCGTCCAGCGCTAAGTGCCTGTGTGTAATTTGCTTGCCTTCGCGTGGGAGCAGGAATTATAATGGTCCATACGCCCACTCAGACATAGACCAGACTCCAGCGCAACAACAGCCCTTTCAGCTAACTGTCCAGAAGAGCCATCTTGCATCAATTGCATTTGCTGACCAAATTAAATCAGGCTCTTAAATCACGGTGGCCACTGTATTGCCAGCACCGAGACAACATGGTTTATAGTGTTGCGTGCAAAGGCGCACATTAGTTGCGATTACCCAAGAAGGGGGGCCGTGGCGTGAAAACCGTACGTATGTTTTGTATCTGTCGCTTCACGCTGCGAATACAGGAGCATGAGATGTAGAGGCGACGACCTCAGAACAGGATAGAAAGTAAAACGGAGTTGCTATCGTGTGCGGAGTCTTTGAGACAGCGTGCAGTTGGAGACACGTGGAATGCGAGATGAATGTCCGTGCCTCAAACTCTCACATATAATTGTACGTGAGCCCCAGCATGACTGGAGGAAGGATAATTACTGTACTTTCATGTTCGCAGGTGGCAGCTCAGGTGCCAGTTACTATGGAGATCTTTTGTCCATGCGGAGGTCTATTGCTGCTCCGGCGAGGAGGAGGAGGTGGTGGTGGTGATTATCATTAAAGCCATTGTCCAGCTCAAGAGCCGGGCGTTCAGATGTTCCAGTGTAGCTCAGAACGTGCTCAGTCCAGGTTTGGTGCAGCGAATGTTAAGGATGCGCGTCCACAGGTACACCTGGACGTCTATAGAACCATCAGACCTTAAGATCGAGCGCCAATCTGATCGTGCATGGTCTGATTCTGTGTTGGAGCACCAGGCGAACAAAATGAGCAGTACTGCAGAGTGAATCACTAGATGGCACTAGCGCACCAATAGTACCGGATGGTAAGCCCGCTCAGCTTTTCTCGTTCTGCACCAATATTATTGGGACCCTCAGCAAAAATGACAGAAGATTAAAAACACTCTCTTTAAACCATCTCCATATCTACAAGTACTGTCCACTGTATCAGCTCCACTGACCATACAGGACCTCCACTTACTGTCCACTGTATCAGCTCCACTGACCATACAGGACCTCCACTCACTGTCCACTGTATCAGCTCCACTGACCATACAGGACCTCCACTCACTGTCCACTGTATCAGCTCCACTGACCATACAGGACCTCCACTCACTGTCCACTGTATCAGCTCCACTGACCATACAGGACCTCCACTCACTGACTGTAGTTCATCTGATTCTCTGTATACTTTATTACTCTGTTCTTTAATGATCAGGACCCCCACAGGACCACCACAGAGCAGTACTATTAGGGAGGTGTGTGTTTAAACACTGTGTCCACTCACTGTCCACTCTATTAGATACTCCTACTACTTGCTGGTCCACCTTGTAGATGTAAAGTCAGAGACAGTAGCTCATCTGCTGCTGCACAGTTTGTGTTCCTCTAGTTCTTCATCAGTGGACACAGGACGCCGCCCACAGGACACTGCTGTCTGGATAGTTTTGGTTGGAGGACGATGATTCTCAGTCCAGCAGCAGCACTGCTGTGTCTGATCCCCTCATAGTATCTGCTCTGTGGTGGTCCTGTGGGGGTCCTGATCATTAAAAGAACAGAGTAATAAAGTATACAGAGAATCAGATGAACTACAGTCTGTAGGTGGAGCTCCTGTATGGTCAGTGGAGCTGATACAGTGGGCTGATCTGTGAGTAGCTGGTCCTGGTTAACTCTATAAGAACACCTGATGTGTTATGTGGTTGTCCCTGACGTTCAGCTTCACTGGGTCAGAAATGTAAAGTCGTCTGTCGTTGGGGGAACAAAAGAACAAAGAGTTGCTGACCTTCATAAATCAGGCAGTAGCTGTTAAGCAAGGCTGTAAATTGGCTCAGGGTAATAATTAAGAAGTTTCATGGCTGGTGCTCCGATGAGCCTTCCTGGAAGAGGGTGCAAGTATATTTGGCCCCCACCGCCCGTGAGGTTTGAGAGGTTAACGGGTTTTCTGTAGCCGATCTGGAAGTCACCTCTGATTTTTGAAGGTGGGCCAGAAGAAAGTCTCGGACAGACAGACTGTTAATATAATGCTTTTTAAACATCAAGAGCTGTCGTTCTGAAATGATCAAAAAATAACATATCCTGGCTTTCTACTGGTGCGTTCATGACATGAACAGAACCCTGCCTTTTCATAATAGTTATTAAAAGCATAGTTGTTTTTAGAAAGTTTTAGTTTTAACACTATGTAGTGCTTCAATAACCATTGAATCCATTGATGGGTTTGTTGCATATGTAGGAACTACAGCACCCTTAAAGAGAACCCCGGCTGGTAACACTTGTAAGCCTTAATATGATGAAAAGACTCTAAACTATTAAGACACATTGTTAAAAATCACTAAAAGTATCAGATTTATTAGATTTTGTGTAAAATCCGCTGCATGTTGGTCTCCATTGTTGTATCTACTGACGTGATCAGCGGGTAGTGACGTCAAATGGTTGCAGTAACCGGCCGTCACGCTCGAGCACAGCTAGCTACTAAACATGCTACTGTTCAGTCTTTACAGTTTGAGCTAGAACTCAACATTTCTGACATCAGCGGTGACATCACACACCACGTTAGTGTAAATGGTGAACAGAGAGGGTGGAGGAGAGAGTGACACAGTGCTGGAGTTGTTGTGAAGCTGTGTGTTGGTGTTGACGGAGAAGGAGAGTGTCTGTTAAAGGAGCTCCGCTTTCTAGCAGGAAACATTCACACTCAGTAAACAGCTCGATACACTGAACGGGAGTGTCTCTGAACTTCACACTCCTTTATTAGTGAAGTAGTATGTTCACTACTAAGACTGTACTTTCACCTTCAGGATCCACAAACGAGGAGAAGCAGCTGACGCTAACGCTAAACGTTCTCAGGAGAGAGTCCAGCGCATGTTCACGTTCACGGTTCTTCTCGCGGTTCTCCATAATCTGGAGCTTTTGGACTTCCTGTGTGTGGAAACTGTGGCACTGCATTGTGTTTTAGTCTCCGCTTAAAACCAACAGCCCCCGTCAAGTCTCTCACCAGTGGTGGTCTACTGAACCACTCCAACTCATCCAGACTGAAGTGAGGAGAGCAGAGCGGGGGTCTTTGGGTAGCTGTGTTGGTCCACACGCTGCTTCACTAACTATTCTCCTTGTTTATGTTTGTGAAGCTGTTTAGACTAATATCAGTCTTCACACTGCCTTTCACTGAAACAACATCAACAACACAATGTACATGGTTTTCTTTAAGCTAGTTAGTAACTAACACTCACTCCTTCACACCACAGTCCAGTTCAGACCTGAAACCATCTGACCTCATCTACCCAGCAGGCATTGCGCCTCAGTAATGTTAGCTGCGTCCGTATGTTAAATATTTAGAATAAAAGAGTTAATTTATAAATAAATCTGATACTTTTTGTGATTTTTTTACAACCTGTCTTAATAATTTAGAGTCATTACAACATAATAAGGCTTACAAGTGTTACCAGCCGGAGTTCCTTTAATGTTTGAGTATATGGTGATGGGAGTTGTGAAGATGTGGGCCTGGAACTCTTATTACATGGCAGCTTTACAGGAGAGAACAAAAACAGTCTTTATCTTCTATGTAAGTCAATGGAACCAGACTTTTTTCCAAACTATTTTGGAGCCATTCTATTGGTCCATTCATCATGGAACCTTCAGGCACTTTTGCCAAGAGACTAAGATCCAAAGCATACCTCCAAATCCACAAGAAAGGCCTGGCTAACCACGGAGCGACCATGCTTGTGCCGTGGCCATAGCAGTCTCCTGACCCAAACCCCGGTGAAAACCTGCCGGGAGAGCTTTAATGGAGAGGTTCCGTATGAGGAGCCGGTCTCAGTAGAGCAGTTTTCCAGGGAGGAGACGCGAATCCTTTTGAAAATTCCTTTAAACAATAACCTCCTTTACACACCCGGCCGCGGTGCTTTCAAAGCTGAGGCTACATGTCGTTGAGAAGATGAAGATTACTTTTCTGACTGGACGTGGACGTGTTGCCTGATATTGTTAGTCACCGATGGACGAGGAATTCGTTTCACGAGCGTTGGCGGCACCTCAAAGGCGCGTCATGTTCGCGGCACGACATGATTTATGATGGACGTAATATCTAAATGACTAATATGGATGCTTGTCCTTAGGAGTCACATCTGTGGGATCGCTCAGCGGAACAAGGGCTTATTCAAACGATGGACGCTAAACGCCGCGCCGCGGTCTGCACGCAGTTTAGCGAGGGGCAGCAGGGAAGGAGGGGTGGGCTGTGGAGTCCTCCATCACAGGCATGCACGCAAGGCAGGTCCTCTCGGCCCATCCGCCCACTAAAAAGCTTGCTCGCTGGAAGCGGTTTGGAGTGCCGGTGGAAGCTGCACCTGGAAGCGAGGCGGCGAGACTTGGCCGCTGAGGAAACCCTGCGTTTCTTCCCGAACATATTACTTTATTCTTTGATGGTTTTATGATGGATCGAGGGAAGAGTATCCTGGAAAAGGCGGCGAGTTGGGGGGAGCGAAGCGGGTGTGCTCCACTAGCTCAGGTCACAGACGCCTGTGAAGTCCAACATCTGCTTCCATTTGAAGGGTCTGCAATAAGCCCAGTGATTGAACACCAGCCGCTGTGGTTCTCCGGCTGCCGCCCGTGTCACTGGAACCTTCGCGAGTCCCGGGTACGTGTACATCAGGACGGGGAACGTGTGAGGGAATGTTGCTCATCGTTGGGTTCCTATCAAACTCTGCTTTCAGAGAGGTCGAGGGTGAAGAATCCCACCCAGCCCACGTCTTGATGGATGTCTCCGTCTCCGTCTCTGTTGTTGTACTCCGCGGTGGCTAATATAACGGATCCTGTTTCTTGGAAGGAATTTGCTCTTCCATTGAGATGTGAAATGCGTATTGATTACGGAGCGCCTCGGGTTTCCTCGCCCCGTGACCGGGATGGTATTGGCCGAACGCTGGCCTTGGCTGTGAAGTGCGACGGGGTCCCGCCAATTTGTCTACACTTGAATTATCTTTACAGCGGACAAGCGATATTGACGAGTTTACAGGCCAGAATCCCCCGGTTTGACCCTCGGCTGAGGATGAAGTCACTCGTCGTGCACACGTCATAAGAAAAACAAGTCGACCAATTAAACGTGTCGAACGAGCGAGGTTCCATGCGGTCGGCCCATCCGCTCCACTCCGGTGGGCGGGTTGGATTAGTCGCGGTGAATTATTTAGCAAGCGCTGTTGCTGCCTCTCTCTCTCTCTCTCTCTCTGTCTCTCTCTCTCTCTCTCTCTCTCTCTCTCTCTCTCTGTCTCTCTCTCTCTCTCTCTCTCTCTCTCTCTCTGTCTCTCTCTCTCTCTCTCTCTCTCTCTCTCTGTCTCTCTCTCTCTCTCTGTCTCTCTCTCTCTCTCTCTCTCTCTCTCTGTCTCTCTGTCTCTCTCTCTCTCTCTCTCTCTCTCTGTCTCTCTCTCTCTCTCTCTCTCTCTCTCTCTCTCTCTCTCTCTCTCTCTCTCTCTCTGTAGGAAGTGTATGAAGGAATAGAGAGTGTACCGTAGTGGTTGGTGCTCTGGCAGTGTCGAGCGCAGTGAGTGTCAGCTTAATGACGGCCACAGTTACTGTTGGCGAGTGAAGAGGAAGCTTGGATGTGCCGTGGTTCCTTGAAAGGTCGCTCTGGTGGGGCTGCCATAAAAGTGTAGCCGGATCAAAACAGGCCCTCATTCATGATTAATGAGTCCCCTCGAACTGCTGTCACAGGGGGAGCCGTGCGGGATGGGCGAAGCAGGGCTTTCGGTCATGTACTTGCCAGGCAGTGGACAGCAAGACCCCTTTGAGTGGTCCGCGAGCTTCCAAGTGCTTCTGAAAACTGGCACCATTACCTGAAAACTCTTGTCCCATTCCTGTCAGGACGCTGGGCTAATTTCTTGTACTGCTCTGGAGCTGGTCTACCGAAAAAGGGGGTCAGTGATATTTGGGATGTTTTATTGTACACCCCATGTGGAATGCCTATGTGGCAAGGCCCCAGTCTTTCGGCCCAGTCTCGAGTGGAACGTGTGCTGATTGGTGGAAGCCTCAGACGCAGCGTGGCCCCTCGCGCCGGGAGGGTTTCGCTGTCAGCGTGCCGTCGAGACGCCAGGCAAGGTGAGCGGCGGTGGGGGCTCGGTGCTGCCCGCAGCTGTTGACGTTGGCCGGGGCGCGCTGAGGAATGCAGCAGGCCTTGTTGATGACTGTTCACCCCCACCCCGCCCCCGCCTCCTCCTCCTCCTCCACAAGGCTGAGCCAGTTCAGCGCTCGCTGGCTGCGGGACCCCGCTGAGCCGAGCCTCGTCGGGGTCAGCTTGAGGTGCCCCCAACCTTTCCGACTGTCCGCGCTAGCTCATAAACATGCCCGGGGCCGAGCGCCGATAGAGGGGGCTTGTCTCGGCCAGCCTTTTTTTCCGCCGGGTCTCTTGACCTGCTCAGGGAAGCGTGCCTGAGGGTCCGTCACCTAATCAGCTGGGCTTTCTACGAGGCCCAGCTGCCTGGCCTGGAAGCTCCGAGCATTCCCTCTGCGCCTCGTACCCCCGAACGCCTGTGTGGCAAAGTTATGCAATGAGCTCCGCAGCGCATTCCTGATAGCTGTACTTTATCCCCGCCGATCCTGGGGGACGCCATTAAGATAGTCATGCTTGTAATTTCGACGCAGTGGTCCAAAAGTGAAAAGTCATTCTCGCTATCTCGCCCTGGAGAAAAAAAAAAGAAAAAAAAAGAAGCAGCGCGCTCGTTTATCTGCGGCATTCGGCGCGGCAGGCCTCGTTACGGCCTCGGCCTTTCCATCGGAATCTCTTATCGAGGGAAAGTCCTCGGCACGCACGGTTTGATGGCTTTATTAATAAGCAAACCGCGCAGACGTCAGCTAATAATATCACACGTCTCTCAATTAGCAGTAATGGTGGAAAATACATTCAACCATAGGATTCCAGGTACCGGTGCGGGAGCGTTCCCGCTGATTAATGGAAAACGACTGTTTTTTGGAAGAGAGCAGCCATTAAGTATTCATGGTCGTGTTCCCCTTGTTTGTGCTGTTCGAGGTTATGTCGAAGCACTGCAGGCAGGGTTTTCCACTTGGCCTGCTCTGTTTTGTTCAGGATTTTTCCCTCTTTTTTCCAGCGGAATACGTCCCGACGTGAGGAGCACACACAGGAGTCTTGGTTAGAGATGGACCGATCAGTGTTTTTGAGGCCGATTCCGATCAACGATCACCTTTCAGGGTCTATACGCCACGACAGGACTACATGTAGTTAATAGTGCAAGCAAGTCATGAAACATGATCTAAACTGGTTTATTACCATTTTTAACGAGCTCATATGAAACAGTATAATATTTTTAACTAAATTATCAGTAAATCTAGGGTTAGGGTCAAACAAATATCCCCAATACTGCAATCATTACATTTAGACCCTTAATTTAAAATTTAAAAAGATAATTAAATAAATACAGTCAAAACTGCAGACATTAAACACAGACTCTGGTTATTCGTTCATTCCTTTATCCATACACCAACATTATATACCACAGCAGGACTACATGTAGTTATTAGTGCAAGCAAGTCATGAAACATGATCTAAACTGGTTTATTACCATTTTTAACGAGCTCATATGAAAGAGCATAATATTTTAAACATAATTAACAGTAAATAAACAAAGTACATCAAACAAATATACCCAATACTGTAATCTTTACATTTAAACCCTTAATTTAAAATTAAAAAAGATAATTAAATAAATTCAGTAAATTCAGTTATTAAACTCAGACTAGATTTTAATCTAAATCTGTAATCATTAAATGTAGAATATTGAATTTCTGCTGCTGTTCTGTTGGTACCGGTCAGATCTGGTCTGTACGGGTTTCTGGGTTATTAGTTTTGTGCTAGCTGTGTGTTCATTCCTTCATTCATTTATCCATTCAGTCCTTTATCTATTCATTCATTCCTTTATCCATACTCCAACATTGTTCCCTCATCTGTTCATTCCTTCATTCATTTATCTGTTCATTCCTTCATTCATTTATCTGTTCATTCCTTTCTCTTCATTCATCCATTCCTTTATCCATACACCAACATTGGTCCCTCATCTGTTCATTCCTTCATTCATTTATCTGTTCATTCCTTTCTCTTCATTCATCCATTCCTTTATCCATACACCAACATTGTTCCCTCATCTGTTAATTTCTTCATTCACTCATTCATTCATTCATCTCTTCATTCCTTTATCATCAGCAGCACCGTTCCTTAATTCCTTTATCCATACACCAACATCATTCCCTTATCTGTTAATTTCTTTATCCATTCATTTATTCATTTATCTTTTCATTCCTTTATCTCTTCGTTCCTTTGTCCAATCACCCCTTTATCTTTTCATTCATTCTTTTATCCATATGTCAGCATTGTTTCCTCATCTGTTCATTCCTTTATCTCTTCATTCCTTTATCTATACACCAACATTGTTCCCTCATCTGTTCATTCCTTTATCTCTTCATTCCTTTATCTATACACCAACATTGTTCCCTCATCTGTTCATTCCTTTATCTCTTCATTCCTTTATCTCTTCATTCCTTTATCCATACACCAACATTGTTCCCTCATCTGTTCATTCCTTTATCTCTTCATTCCTTCATCCATACACCAACATTGTTCCCTCATCTGTTCATTCCTTTATCTCTTCATTCCTTTATCCATACACCAACATTGTTCCCTCATCTGTTCATTCCTTTATCTCTTCATTTGTTCATTCCTTTATCCATACACCAACATTGTTTCTTCATCTGTTCATTTGTTCATTCCTTTATCCATACACCATACTCTATTGGTAAGCCTCTGCTATTGTTTTGGATGCTGGCCAGTATCTTAGCAACCAGCTAACCCACCGGTGGTGTGCTGCAGTGGGGGGAACAAGCCGTGACGCAGTCTCTCTCTAACTAGAGCGTCTCAGTAATCTGTTTTATGAGGAGAGAACACTGATACTTACACACTCACTACCTAGACAGTCTACTTACACACTCACTAACTAGACAGCCTACTTACACTCTCACTACCTAGACAGCCTACTTACACACTCACTACCTAGACAGCCTACTGACACACTCACTACCTAGACAGCCTACTGACACACTCACTACCTAGACAGCCTACTGACACACTCACTTACACACTCACTACCTAGACAGCCTACTTACACACTCACTACCTAGACAGCCTACTTACACACTCACTACCTAGACAGCCTACTTACACACTCACTACCTAGACAGCCTACTGACACACTCACTACCTAGACAGCCTACTGACACACTCACTTACACACTCACTACCTAGACAGCCTACTTACACACTCACTACCTAGACAGCCTACTTACACACTCACTACCTAGACAGCCTACTTACACACTCACTACCTAGACAGCCTACTGACACACTCACTACCTAGACAGCCTACTTACACACTCACTACCTAGACAGCCTACTTACACACTCACTACCTAGACAGCCTACTGACACACTCGCTACCTAGACAGCCTACTTACACACTCGCTACCTAGACAGCCTACTTACACACTCACTACCTAGACAGCCTACTTAGACACTCACTAGGATTTGAGACACACTCACTACCTAGACAGTCTACTTACACACTCACTACCTAGACAGCCTACTTAGACACTCACTAGGATTTGAGACACACTCACTACCTAGACAGCCTACTTACACACTCACTACCTAGACAGCCTACTTACACACTCACTACCTAGACAGCCTACTTACACACTCACTACCTAGACAGCCTACTTAGACACTCACTAGGATTTGAGACACACTCACTACCTAGACAGTCTACTTACACACTCACTACCTAGACAGCCTACTTACACACTCACTACCTAGACAGCCTGCTTACACACTCACTAGGATTTGAGACACACCCTCAGAAAGATTGAATTGTTTTTCTGGGATTGTTAGTTTGGTTTATAGGTTTATATGTCGAGAGCAAATCTAAACTCTTGCACGTAGTGATTCTCCACTTGGGTTAAAACTGCGTAGACGCTGTTTGCTGGTTAATACTGTGTGTGTCTTTATCTGATGCAGTGATATAGGACGGTGGAAATGTCCTCCTCTCTTCCCTTTAACATCATATGAGAGCGTTTAGAGTTGGTTATTTGGTTAGGCTCATGATGCTCTCTGGCTTTTCTTGTAGATTCAGCTCCCTGAACCGAAGGCCTCTCGTCTGTTTCTTTAACTCAGACCTCACACCCACCGCTTGTCACAAGAACAGAATGTAGACAGTACCAGACAATGGAAAGCAGTAATACACCATTCAAATAAACTGGGTTTCACAGACGGGGGGAAGAAGAAAGAACCGGGAGAGTCTCTGACGTAGAGACGTCTACCACACACGCAATGTCAACATGTAGTGTTTCTCTTTTGACGGAGGGACGTCCGAGCACGCCGTTTGGGGGACGTATAAACAGAGACCTGCTCATCTCTTTGTAGCTCGGCTAAACGCTATCTGCTGTCGTAACCGCACGCATTCCTGAGCAGCTCTTGTCAGGGCCGGCCTCCTGGTCGCGCCGGAGAGGCTGTCGGTGTATATTTATTCTCTGAGAGTATTTTTGTGCTGATTTAACGTCACATGTGCTTCGCAAACGTTTTCACTGCTTTCGTTGTTCAGCTGCTGTGTCGGAAATATGATGATTGATGCTCGAGTGGAGAAAACCTCACATCTCTCAGAAACGGAGTACTGGAAGATGGTCGGACCTTCTCAGCTGTACTGTGCAGAACTGTGCAGCGGTGTGTATCACAACAACAACATCAGTAGAAATAAACAGTAAATAAAAACTGGAGTTTGTTGGTTTATATAGATTTTAGTACTGAGCCTAAATCTGCATTGATTAATTCCAGCACTAGTCAGTACTTATGGGGGGACGAGTGATTGGGGAGGGGCTGCATTGTTAGTGGGTCTGAGTTTTACTACAACATTGTTCTTTCAGTCCTTCATTTCTTTATCTGTACGCTAGCAATGTGCCCTCATACAATCATTCCTTCATCCGTTCACACCTTTATTTATCCGTACGCCAACACTATTCCTTCATCCACTCATTCCTTTATCACCACCAACATTGTTTCTTCATCCATTCATTCCTTTATCCATACACCAACACTGTTTCTTCATCCATTCATTCCTTTATCCATACACCAACACTGTTTCTTCATCCATTCATTCCTTTATCCACTCATTCCTTTATCCATACACCAACACTGTTTCTTCATCCATTCATTCCTTTATCACCACCAACACTATTCCTTCATCCACTCATTCCTTTATCACCACCAACATTGTTTCTTCATCCATTCATTCCTTTATCCATACACCAACACTGTTTCTTCATCCATTCATTCCTTTATCCACTCATTCCTTTATCCATACACCAACACTGTTTCTTCATCCATTCATTCCTTTATCACCACCAACACTGTTTCTTCATCCACTCATTCCTTTATCCACTCATTCCTTTATCACCACCAACATTGTTTCTTCATCCATTCATTCCTTTATCCATACACCAACACTGTTTCTTCATCCATTCATTCCTTTATCCACTCATTCCTTTATCCATACACCAACACTATTCCTTCATCCACTCATTCCTTTATCACCACCAACATTGTTTCTTCATCCATTCATTCCTTTATCCACTCATTCCTTTATCCATACACCAACACTGTTTCTTCATCCATTCATTCCTTTATCCACTCATTCCTTTATCCATACACCAACACTGTTTCTTCATCCATTCATTCCTTTATCCACTCATTTTTTTATCACCACCAACATTGTTTCTTCATCCATTCATTCCTTTATCCACTCATTCCTTTATCCATACACCAACACTGTTTCTTCATCCATTCATTCCTTTATCCACTCATTCCTTTATCCATACACCAACACTGTTTCTTCATCCATTCATTCCTTTATCACCACCAACACTGTTTCTTCATCCACTCATTCCTTTATCACCACCAACACTGTTTCTTCATCCACTCATTCCTTTATCCACTCATTCCTTTATCCATACACCAACACTGTTTCTTCATCCATTCATTCCTTTATCCACTCATTTTTTTATCACCACCAACACTGTTTCTTCATTCATTCCTTTATCCACT
>CM038725.1:2867588-2882588 GCA_021613375.1 Megaleporinus macrocephalus | reverse complement strand
GTATTTACACCACCAGATCTGATTAGAACAGATAAATAATCAGACATACAATACAAGTGAGAGAAGTAGATCATATATTGAGATCCAGTTTGAAGAACAAAGTGTAGTTCCAGATTTCTCCTGGACGCCCCAGACATTGTGGTACTGTCTTAAATCCCACTGAGCTCCTACATAGGCAGCATTTTTCGTCATAGTATGCGCTCCCGACATGTAGACTCTTTGTAAAGCACTTATAATCACTAATATACTGAAGTACTGGTATAAACTGTAATTGCACTTGATCTTCTAGGAGCTCTGGCTAAGTATTGCACTTGTACTGTATGTAGTCTTGTATTTGTTCTCTTCTCTGTAGGTGTTCCAGTCTTGCTAGGTATTGCATTGTCTTTTTTCTAGGTATCAGCACTGGCCCTGTGATTATGGCAGTGTTTGAGTTTAAGAGAGGTTTGGACTTAAACCTGTTTGTACTAGATAGAGATTCATACTCTAACCAACACTAAGCACTTCTGTAAGTCACTCTGGATAAGAGCGTCTGCTAAATGCCGTAAATGTAAATGTAAATGTAATTCTTACATACCTTAAACATGCTGTCTACTGAGGAACCTTATTTACACCTGATTTTAAAGAAGCATTGAACTCTTCCTCAGCCGCTAAGACAATCCCATGATGCACCGCAGGCTAATCTAGGAGCAGTAAAGTGGTTTTAAAATGTGAGTTATTTTGATTCTCTGGAGTTTTAATGAGTTTCTGGTCATATAATCACACAAAACAGTATTTAATTATCAACTCTGTAACGAGTCCTTCACCATTTACACTTTATACTCCAGACATTAGCATTTATGCTAGCAGATTTTTAAGCCTCAGGCTATTGTTTTGGATGGTGGCCGGTAGCTTAGCAACCAGCTAAACCACCGGTGGTGTGCTGCAGTGGGGGGAACAAGCCGTGACGCAGTCTCTCTCTAACTAGAGCGTCTCAGTAATCTGTTTTATGAGGAGAGATGAGGAGAGAACGCTGATACTTACACACTCACTACCTAGACAGCCTACTTACACACTCACTACCTAGACAGCCTACTTAGACACTCACTACCTAGACAGCCTACTTACACACTCACTACCTAGACAGCCTACTTAGACACTCACTACCTAGACAGCCTACTTACACACTCACTACCTAGACAGCCTACTTACACACTCACTACCTAGAAAGCCTACTTACACACTCACTACCTAGACAGCCTACATAGACACTCACTACCTAGACAGCCTACTTACACACTCACTACCTAGACAGCCTACTTACACACTCACTACCTAGACAGCCTACTTACACACTACCTAGACAGCCTACTTACACTCTCACTACCTAGACAGCCTACTTACACACTCACTACCTAGACGGCCTACTTACACACTCACTACCTAGACGGCCTACTTACACACTCACTACCTAGACAGCCTACTTACACACTCACTACCTAGACAGCCTACTTAGACACTCACTACCTAGACAGCCTACTGACACACTCACTACCTAGACGGCCTACTTACACACTCACTACCTAGACAGCCTACTTAGACACTCACTACCTAGACAGCCTACTTACACTCTCACTACCTAGACAGCCTACTTAGACACTCACTACCTAGACAGCCTACTTACACACTCACTACCTAGACAGCGTACTTACACACTCACTACCTAGACAGCCTACTGACACACTCACTACCTAGACAGCCTACTTACACACTCACTACCTAGACAGCCTACTTACATACTCACTACCTAGACAGCCTACTTACACTCTCACTACCTAGACAGCCTACTTAGACACTCACTACCTAGACAGCCTACTGACACACTCACTACCTAGACGGCCTACTTACACACTCACTACCTAGACGGCCTACTTAGACACTCACTACCTAGACAGCCTACTTAGACACTCACTACCTAGACAGCCTACTTACACACTCACTACCTAGACAGCCTACTTACACACTCACTACCTAGACAGCCTACTTAGACACTCACTACCTAGACAGCCTACTTACACACTCACTACCTAGACAGCCTACTTACACAATCACAACCTAGACAGCCTACTTACACACTCACTACCTAGACGGCCTACTTAGACACTCACTACCTAGACAGCCTACTTAGACACTCACTACCTAGACAGCCTACTTACACACTCACTACCTAGACAGCCTACTTACACACTCACTACCTAGACAGCCTACTTAGACACTCACTACCTAGACAGCCTACTTACACACTCACTACCTAGACAGCTTACTTACACAATCACAACCTAGACAGCCTACTTACACACTCACTACCTAGACAGCCTACTTAGACACTCACTACCTAGACAGCCTACTTACACACTCACTACCTAGACAGCCTACTTACACACTCACTACCTAGACAGCCTACTTAGACACTCACTAGGGTTTAAGACACACCGTATAAGTGCGGTCAGACTGTATAGTACTGTAAGTCAATGGAACCAGACGTCTACAGGAAAGGACGACAACATACTGCACACTACTGTGTGTAAAAGTCTGAGGAACCTGAGCTGATAGTTTAAAAGTCTTTATCTGATCAATTAGTTTATTTTTATCACCAGATATGATTAGAACAGATGAATCTCGGGATGATTCTGTATCATTTAGTCTTTGAAATGTAGGTAAGAAGCTAAACTATGTTTACATGCGTCCATTTTAAAACTTTGTAGCCGTCACTGCCCACATGCCTCTGTGTGTTGGTATGTATGTTAAGCTGTATGTCCACTAGAGGGCAGTTCAGAGTCTGAACGTTTCTGAAGACAGCAAACATGAGGACGACGGAGGAGCAACAGTTTGTGACTCCTCAGTTAAATGAGCTCCTCAGTTAATGACCTCTACTACCTTCAGAGACAGGAGATCATGTAATCCACGCCTAGTCTTCCAGAGATGTTCCATAACAAGACCTTCTGTAGACAAGCTTGAAAATTAGGCCTCGTTATTACTCGTTACTAGAAGATCACAGTAGATGTTGGAGGTGAGATGTTACAGTAGATGTTGGAGGTGGTGCTGATGTGATGAAGAGAGGTTTGAGCTGAACTGAAAGATGAGCTGATATCGAGCAGCAGATTAAGAACCACCAAGAAAACAAACCACCACATACTAAAGTGTTGAGCTACAACTGGTGTGTTGGTGGATCTCGATACCGAGGAGCTCCTCAACGTCTGTGGTTTGGTTTTCTTTTACTGTCCTGTGGATCAACCAGCACCTCACACTCAACTCCGCCCCTCTCGTCATTAACGCTACGCTGTTTACTTACCGTAACGTATGCTTTTAAAACTGTTCACCCCCAGATCACCCTTACACACTACAACACTCACTCCTACTGACCACCAGTGTTCACCCCCAGATCACCCTTACACACTACAATACTCACACCTACTGACCACCAGTATTCACCCCCAGATCACCCTTACACACTACAGTACTCACTCCTACTGACCACCAGTGTTCACCCCCAGATCACCCTTACACACTACAATACTCACACCTACTGACCACCAGTATTCACCCCCAGATCACCCTCACCAGCACCATCAGCTCAGCTTCTCCTTCTCCAGTTCTCCTGTTTCCACCTTAAATGGAGGTGCAGGTACGTTCTGGCTCCTGCTGCACTGTTTAAGGTGGAACAGGAAAACTGGTGAATGAGCTGCTTCACCCTCGTGTGCTCGGTAGGAGTGAGTATTGTAGAGTGAACAGTTGGTCTGGGGGTGATGTGACTGGTCACTGGTGAAAGATTTAAAACTACAGCTACAAGAAACTGGAACAGGAAGTTCAGTCTCTCGTCCTGACCGCAGACAAAGGGTCAGACACAGACGTTCTGAGAGAGTGTGATAGCGCCCCCTATGTGGAAAATCACTTCCTGCCTTCCATCTGCAGTTCAAGCCACGGCTATGCAGATTACATCAGACCGGTCTGATCAGAGTCTCAGCCGTCAGTACTTTGGCTAATGCTGGTTGACAACAGCGATTCACACCCGACCAGGTGTGCTTTCCTCCAGGCTGTCACGCGTCCAGCCTCTAAAACATACGAGACAAATGTATTTTTCTGCCTGTCTCGCAGGGACACCACGGAGCCCATTCAGAGGGGCCACCTGCGGACGCCAGATCTGACCGCCGCAGACCGGAGAGTTCGGTTTGAGTCTGTTTTGTTTGGAGAGCGGACGAAGTCGCCCGTTGTCTAATGGGTGCAGATTTGATTTCTTTGGACTCGTCTTAGAATATAAACAGTATGGACTGGACATGTGACTGAGACAAACATTTCTGACACAGTGCAGATCAGGAGGAGAAAATGATGTTGGCCCAAGAAGAGAGTTTTATTGGGTCAGCGGGGGGCTCTAGGAATGAGGGTCAGGAGTGGACAAAGAACACAAATCCTGTGCTTGAGTGAAGATACGGACACTCCAGATAAAATATTACTCATTTATATTTGGGTTAAAGTATAAAAGTAGTGCTTTTTAAGTGTTTGTATCAAAAGTAAAACTACTGAAGTTATTCCAGCAGTCCAAACTCGGGTCTCTTGTGTGTTGAGTTTAGGAAATGGGTGAAGCTTCACTCCCCATCTGAGCTGCTGGGATATCAGCTATGTGATTTTAAACTGGCCTGCACGACTTGGAATGGAAATCTCTGTGATTCAGAATACAACCACCTGTCCACTGTATCAGCTCCACTGACCATACAGGACCTCCACTCACTGTCCACTGTATCAGCTCCACTGACCATGCAGGACCTCCACTCACTGTCCACTGTATCAGCTCCACTGACCATACAGGACCTCCACTTACAGACTGTAGTTCATCTCTGTATACTTTATTACTCTGTTCTTTAATGATCAGGACCCCCACAGGACCACCACAGAGCAGATACTATTAGGGAGGTGGGTCATTCTCAGCACTGCAGTGACACTGACATGGTGCTGGTGTGAGTGGATCAGACACAGCAGTGCTGGTCCACTTTGTAGATGTAAAGTCAGAGACAATAGCTCACCTAGTGGGTGTTGGCCATTCTCTGGTGCTTGGTGAGAATGACTTACCTCTCTAATAGTACCTGCTCTGTGGTGGTGCTGTGGGGGTCTTGATCATTAAACAACAGGGTAAAAGGGGATAAACAGTGTGTGCAGCGAATACTTTTCCTTTAACAAAGAAAATAATTGTCACATAATCTGGGGTGGATGGGATCTTCCAGCAAGACACTGAGACACGTACCATGACTAGAAATGTCCCACATTGGTTGGAAGAGCTGACCAAGTCTTCCAAGTACAACCCTAGACCCCTAATTCCCCTAATGAACCCAACTGACCATCTGTGGGATCACCTGGATGGTGGTGTTGGCTCTATGGATCCTCCTCCACGCCCCCTCCAGCAGCTGTGGGATGCACTGCAGTCAGCATGATACCTCCAGATACCTGTGACCACCTACCAGCACCTTACTGAGTCTCCCAGTCCGTCTAGCTGCTGTCCGTGCTGCACACAGTGGTCACTCTGGATATTAGCTGGTGGTCATAATAATGTGACTCCACTGTGTATGTCACAGTAATTCATCAGAGCTTCAGTTGAACTCCTATAATCAGGCAGTGGAAACATCCTATTTGAACTCCCGGGCAGATTACAGCTCCCAAATCCCAGGCCAGCGTGTTTGTCAATAAACATCCACACAAGCACATGAGAATCTGATAAGTGGAGGCAGATGCTTGCTTGTCCCATATTCGATAAGGATCAAAATCAGTTTAGACGAATCACAGAGAGGCTGTGTAAATATTTGGCCATCGCATTAGGCTGGGGGAGCGAGCAGCCCCGTCAGTCGCTGACTCGCTGGAGTTTCGCTAATGGCTTCGACATGGTTCAGCCCGCACGCGAAACCTGGCAGAGACGCCCGTCGCACCTCTGATTTACAGTATTTGTTTTAAAACCAAGACGTGAACCCGAAAAAAGAGAGAACCGGCGAGATCTGGTCCGTCTCCAGAAGCGTCCGACGATGGGGGCGTCCTGGCGGCGAAACAAAGCATTCTAAAACAAACAGACATGCAATTATACAGACATGTTGTAACGGCCTGACACTGACTCAGCCTTCACCGAAACCACTGTTGTTCTGCATTAAAGGCCCCGAATCCTGTATTTCTCTCAAAATTTATTTCCCTCCTGAGATCCACTTACGATATTTGTGGGTTTTCGGACCAAAACAGTCGCTGTTCCTTTAATTACATGACTGTTTTGCAACTTCTTCAAATTAAACAGGCTGTTTGAGTTACTGTGATTTTAAGATTTGGTACATGTAAACAGTGGCCCCTCATTCAAACAGCAGTCTGGACTCTACACTCCTTATAACTTCAGCTGGCCAATCATACACACCGGATTCAGGAGCTTTCAAGTAGTCAAAACACAAACATCAGCCATAACATTAAACCACCTGCTTCTATCTCCACTCACTGTCCACTGTATCAGCTCCACTGACCATACAGGACCTCCACTCACTGTCCACTGTATCAGCTCCACTGACCATACAGGACCTCCACTCACTGTCCACTGTATCAGCTCCACTGACCATACAGGACCTCCACTCACTGTCCACTGTATCAGCTCCACTGACCATACAGGACCTACACTCACTGTCCACTGTATCAGCTCCACTGACCACATAGCAGCTCCACTTACAGACTGTAGTTCATCTGATTCTCTGTATACTATATTACTCTGTTCTTTAATGATCAGGACCCCCACAGGACCCCCACAGAGCAGATACTATTAGGGAGGTGGGTCATTCTCAGCACTGCAGTCACATTGACGTTGCGCTGGTGTGAGTAGATCAGACACAGCAGTGCTGCTGGAGTGTTTAAAAACTGTGTCCACTCACTGTCCACTCTATTAGACACTCCTACTACTTGCTGGTCCACCTTGTAGATGTAAAGTCAGAGACAGAAGCTCATCTGCTGCTGCACAGTTTGTGTTCCTCTAGGATAGTTTTGGTTGGTGGACGATCCTCAGTCCAGCAGCACTGCTGTGTCTGATCCACTCACACCAGCACAACACACACCATGTCAGTGTCGCTGCAGTGCTGAGTGATCATTAAAGAACAGAGTAATAAAGTATACAGAGAATCAGATGAACTACAGTCTGTAAGTGGAGCTCCTGGATGGTCAGTGGAGCTGATACAGTGGACAGTGAGTGTATGTGTTGAAACGAATGAAAGTGGATTAGGGTCTGTTTTCTTTGGCGGCTTCATTTGACATACGTTTTGAAGGTTTAGTAATGTTTATGTACTATTTAAACTGGCTTGATTTCCAAAAGTGAAACGTAAACATTGTTATTTTATGAACTGACCGCTGCTGTTATATGGACAGGAAATGTTGTGAATGTAAAATAGCCCAAACATGCGGGCGGCAAGATTTATTTCGTAATGTTTTACAGAACGAAAGAAATTGTGAAATGTTATTGCTCCGTCTTTCTTCCCGTCTTCACTCAGTTAATGCAACGTTGAGCTCATTCGTGACACGAAAGCTGGGTGTGAAATGGGACGGCGTGTCCAAACAGTCCAACAAAAAAAAAGGAAAAGCAAAACGAGAGAAACACTCTTGGCTCTGAGCAAACATGTCACGATATCATGGCAACCCATTGTTTGTTTGACCCACATGTAAAAATGATCCTACCAACGTCTTACGGGCTCCTGACGCAACGTCTTTCGCTTATTTCTGACGGCGCTCAAGCAGGCGGCTGCAGTTCGAGCCCCTTTCTCGTGCGATGTTATCTGAAGCTGTTATCTCGACATTGTAGCCGTTAAGATCTGAGATCAGTTCTCCTGAGTCACTGGCAGGTGTTCAAGTGAAACAAAACAATGGCTCGGTTTTCTTGTAGCCCTCAGAATACGCAATAAACAGCAAGCTACTCTCATCCTGATTGGCTTAAGAGAAGTCTTTGATTGATATAGAACCTCTAGGGTCTTCTCCAAGGGGGTGCAGATTGCAGTGACCTCCTACTTTGGGCGTAGATGGAAGCATTCTGGTCTGGGGAATGTTTTCATGGCTTTCTCTGGACCTACTCATCCATACACTCTCAACCGATTTGGGTCTGAGTCCATCCTTGCAGATCACGTACACCATACATGCTGATGGTCTTCTCTGGGGTGGATGGGATCTTCATGCAGGACAATGAGACACGTCACATGACTAGAAATGTCCCACATTGGTTGGAAGAGCTGACCAAGTACTACCCTGGACCTCTAATTCCCCAGACTTGAACCAACTGAGCATCTGTGGGACCACCTAGATGGTGGTGTTGGCTCTATGGATCCTCCTCCAGAACATGGACATATAACTGCTGCGTTTGTCCCATTAAACAAACCTGGCAGCAGAGGGTCATTCTGGTCCACTGTGTGAGAAAGTCCTGCTGCACCGTTTAAGGTGGAACAAGAGAGTTCCAACAAGATCCTGGAGAATAGAAAGCACAGCTTCAGCCTCATGAGATCAGAGCATCAGAGCTTTGGTCAAGTTCTCAGTCTCTGAAGAAACAGAGCAGTCTGATTAGTCACGCTTTTCTATTTGGCAGTGTGATGGATGAGTCTGGGTTTGGAGAACACCAGGAGAACGTTACCTGCCTGACTGCCCTGTGACTGTAAAGTTTGGTGGAGGAGGGATGATGATGCTATGGGGGTGTTTTTCAGGGGTGAGCCGAGAACTCTCAGTTCAAGTGAATGGAAATCTTAATGCTTCCAGCTTTGGGAGAACAGTTTTATGGAAGAACCTTCTCTGGTCCATGATAACTGACTGGGTCCCAGTGCACAAAGCAGCTCCATACCAGCTGGTTGGGTGAGTTCTGGTGTTGAAGAACTTGACTGACCCACACAAAGTCCTGTCCTCGACCCCGTCCAACACCTTTGGGATGAGCTAGAACGGAGATTGTGAGTCTCTCGTCCAACATCAGTGTCTCTGGCCAGAAAATCCCACAAACACTCCAAAATCTTGTAGGAAGCTTCCCAGAAGAGTGGAAGCTGTAATAGCAGCAAAGGAGGACCAACTTTATATTAATCCCTATGGATTTAGAATAGAACGTCATGAAAACTGTACTGTAGGTGTCCCAATACTTTTGTCCATGTAGTGTATAATTATATGGGACTGCGTGAAGTGGTTAAGTCTGGATTCTCAGTGGATTTGTTTGATTTAATTCTATTTCAAATCAGTTCTTTTCCTAATTCTAACGTTCTGTATGTCCTTCTAAGTATGAAGTTCTGAAGTTCAGACATTCCGAGAGTTTAAGTATCTTTTCTACACAGTGGCTCACGCAAAGCTCTGGTTCTGTGCAGTGACAGGGTTTCAATCAGGCCTATGTGCCCCAAACTCATAAGGTGCCGTCACCAAATTCTCAGAATGGTTCACCAACAAGACGCTCAGTTCCATAGTTCCTTTATGGTAGAACCCGTTCTGGCTCCACCGCGTCACGAGAACAAGTGCTTCACAAATATCACCAGAGTGATACGTCTTCCAGTAAACCTCTCGCTGTTTGCCCATCACCCGAGACGCAAGTGCGTAGCTACGAGATTCTGAATGGAGAGCCGTGAAGCTGCGACACCGGCACAAAGAAAAGTCAGACCTTTCCAGGAACCACGGAGAAGTCAAGTATTTGTGGACATTTCCCACACATGTCCTTTGTAGTGGACGTCTGTGTATTTGCTGGGCAGCTCTTGTCCAACAATGGTACTAAAACAGAAGGTCTCCGTCCCCGTTAATGGGGGCAGATTTGTTTTTCTTTCTGGCCTCTAAACTCTGAAAGTCTGAACAAGGCAATCTGTGCTAACAGACCATAAACTCCAGAGTCAACCAGCGGTTACGCTGAGAAAAGACGGAGACGGACATAAAAACAGGTCTTCTGGATACGTTTCTCTCTGTAGCCTCATTCGGACAGGAAGGAATTTAGATGGGGTCCTGAGCAAGGTGTGAAATACAGGGGGGGTCCTGAGTGTGGGGTCCAGGGCCTTTGTATTAAGCTTTTGGACCCTGCTACATGTCTCATAATCTAAATTCTGTTGGTTCCCTGGAAATAAGCTTAGTATGACATTGTACTACATTATGTACTGTATATGGGTAATTCTTCAACTGCCATCTTAACTTTTTTAGTTTTAGTTTTATAAAGTAATGCATTTCACTAGAATTCCATTATAACATCATCAACTTTAATAATATATTTGCACGACCATAACTAAAGTATTCATTCTTAATAAACACTGCCTGAGTAATTGTTTATAACTAGTATTTTCAGGATATAAATAGTTAAACACGGAGTATTTCAGCAAAACACAATACATGACTGTAATATAACTAAACATTGTTATTGTAAATGTATTTTTAGTGTAAATTATAGTTTATGAAACATATTTGGGTTTTTTTTTATTTTAATTAAGTTAGATCATTAATAGTTGTTCATATTCTGTGATTATACTGTCATTTAAAGACATTCAAGATCAAATACACTTTTTACAGAAAGATTACAATTAATTAACATTTACTCACCAAACGCTTCATAACAAATATAGTAACATAATATAAATACATTTATAACATATTTCTAAACTTGCTTACAAATGTTTTATTTCTGTTTATATGTGTGTTATTAATTGCTTTCTATTAGTTAATACATTTGTAAATAAAATTGCTGATTTGTTTAATTGGAGTAGCAATGAAGTGCAACTTGCATGCAACCTGAATTCCTACTCATGTTTTCTACCTCAGCTAAACTGGATTACGCTGTTTACATATCAAATAAAGCTGCAACACCTTAAGACATTAAATGACTAACAGCTGAAATATCGGATTTGTGTCGGATTTGAAGAGTAACGGAATCTTTAGTTGTGCACAGGTTTCATGCTAATTAGGGATTTTTCCCAGAACTGTAAAAGTTTCCCCTGCATTTCCGCTAAACTCGACTCTACTCTGCTTTTTTGACAAACCTGGTACTGTGTTTCCTTTCACTGTAGATTTAATTGGATTTGTTTAAATGAAATAGCATTAAAATGCAACTTGCATGCAACCTGAAATCCTACTTGTGTGTTTTCCTATATCACCATGATATCACCTCCACTTGACGGTTTGGTTATCCTTTAATTAAACCTGGTGCTGTGTTTCCTATCACTGTATAAAAGATGCACGGTGATTTCACAGATTTACACATTTTTACAATTTGTTTAACGGGAGTAGTAATTAAATGCAACTTGCATGCAACCTAAAATCCTACTTGTGTGTTTTCCTACTTCAGCTAAACTGGATTATGTTCTTTACATATCAAATAAAAGCTGCAACAGCATTGAGACGTCACATGACTAGCAGCTGCAATATCCACGGCCTGTTGTGTTGGATTTAAAGAGTAATGGAATCGTGAGTTGCATACAGGTTTCATGCTAATTAGGGGTTGTTCCCAGAACCTGCTTTTTAGACAAACCTGGTACTGTGTTTCCTATCACTGTATAAAAGATGCGCTATGATTTCACAGACTTTTATGGATTCGTTTAATTGGAGTAGCAATTAAATGCAACTTTCATGCAACCTAAATTCTTACTTCTGTGTTTTCCTACTTCAACTAAACTGGATTATGTTCTTTACATATCAAATAAAAGCAGTAACAACATTGAGACGTCACACGACTAGCAGCTGCAATATCCACCGTATGTTGTGTCAGATTTAAAGAGCAATAGAATCGTTGGTTGCGCACAGGTTTCATGCTAAATAGGGATTTTTCCCAGAACTCCGCTTTTTAGACAAACCTGGTGCTGTGTTTCCTGTCACTGTATAAAAGATGCGCTGTGATTTTACAGACTTTTATGGATTCGTTTAATTGGAGTAGCAATTAAATGCAACTTTCATGCAACCTAAATTCTTACTTCTGTGTTTTCCTACTTCAACTAAACAGGATTACGTTCTTTATATATCAAATAAAAGCTGCAACAGCATTGAGACGCCACAAAACTAGCAGCTGCAATATCCACCGTATGTTGTGTCAGATTTGAAGAGCAACAGAATCGTTGGTTGCGCGCAGGTTTCATGCTAATTAGGGATTTTTCCCCGAACTGTAAAACCCACATAGAACGCAACGAACACAAGAGTCTCTTTCTCGTCAGTCAGTATCGCAGCAGGCTGATCATTATTAAAACCTTACGGTCACTGATTGGTGATTATTTCCAGCTTGGCTCTCGTTGTGTTTCAAACGAGGTGGATTTAATTACAGAGGGAAGCAACAGTTGCGAACATCTGAGCATCAGTGCACAGATTTAATGAGGAATCCTTCGCAGAGGAGCTTGAAATGCCAGGCTTGTGGGAGTTTTGGCTCCACATCACTTGGACGGGATCTCATCCAAGTTGTTTAAAACCAGCTGTTCCGCTCACTCCTTCACTAGAGGTCCGAATCGGAGGCTGTTTAGGGGATCAATCACTGCGGCAGTAAAAGCCTCATCCACGGGACTCGCTGGTCTTCCTCTGCAGGCCTTCAGGCCCTTACCACTGATCCAGAATGCAGCAGCAAGGCTCGTCTTCAGTCTTTCCAAGTTCTCTCATGTCACTCTGCTGCGCTCCCTTCACTGGCTTCCTGTAGCTGCTCGCCTTCAGTTTAAAGTTCTGATGCCTACAAAGCTGAGAATGGACCAGCTCCTCCTGACCTTAAGTCGATCTGCACCTCGAGCCCTTCACGCTTCAAGTACGGCTCGGCTTGACCCGCCATCGCTCAAGATTCACAGAAGACACGCGACAAGACACTTCTCTGTCATGGCACCCAGACGATGGAACGAACCTCCACTGGCTGTCTGAACAGTGGACTCTCTCACGGTCTTCGAACGCAGACTGAAGACCACCATCTCTTTGTGAAGAACTTATAAACACTGATCTACTGAAGCATTGCTATAAACCATAATTGCACTTGATCTTCTAGGAACTCTGGCTAAGTACTACACTTATACTGTACACACAACAATTACACAATAATTTATTTGTATGGTGTAGGGTCTCCTTTTGGGGCCAATACAGCGTCAGTTGGTCTTGGGAATGACATATACAAGTCCTGCACAGTGGTCAGAGGGATTTTAAGCCATTCTTCTTGCAGGACAGTGTCCAGGTCACTACGTGATGCTGGTGGAGGAAAACGTTTCCTGACTCGCTCCTCCAAAACACCCCAAAGTGGCTCAATAATATTTAGATCTGGTGACTGTGCAGGTCATGGGAGATGTTCAACTTCACTTTCATGTTCATCAAACCATCTTTCTCCAGTCTTGCTGTGTGTGTTGGTGCATCGTCATCCTGATACACGGCACCACCTTCAGGATACAATGTTTGAACCGTTGGATGCACATGGTCCTCCAGACTGGTTCGGTAGTCCTTGGCAGTGACGCGCCCATCTTAACACAAGTATTGGGACAAGGGAATGCCATGATATGGCAGCCCAAACCATCACTGATCCACCCCCATGCTTCACTCTGGGCATGCAACAGTCTGGGTGGTCTGCTTCTTTGGGGCTTCTCCACACCGTAACTCTCCCGGATGTGGGGAAAACAGTAAAGGTGGATCATCAGAGAACAATACATGTTTCACATTGTCCACAGACCAAGATTTGATCTCCTTGCACCATTTGAAACCAACGTTTGGCACGAGTTACCAAAGGTTTGGCTATAGCAGCCCGGCCGTGTGTATTGACCCTGTGGAGCTCCTGATGGACAGTTCTGGTGAAACAGGAGAAGCTGAGGTGCACATTTAATTCTGCCGTGATTTGATCAGCCGTGGTTTTATGTTTTTGGATACAATCCGGGTTAGAACCACAGTTCGCGTCCACAGTTAATCCTGTTGGATGTGGTTGGTCCTTCTTGGTGGTCTGCTGACGTTACCCTGGATACCGTGGCTCTTGATACATCACAAAGACTTGCTGTCTTGGTCACAGATGCGCCAGCAAGACAAGCACCAACAATTTGTCCTCTTTTGAACTCTGGTACGTCCCATAATGTCGTTTTATTGTAATATTTTGAGCTAAACTGTGTCTTACCTGCTAATTGAACTTCACACTCTGTTCTTACTGGTGCAGTTAATGAAGATTGAACACCAGACTGGTCCAATTTAGCCATGAAACCTCCCACACTAAAATGACAGGTGTTTCAGTTTCATTGTCCAACCCCTGTAGGTATTCCAGTCTTGCTAGGTGTTGCTCTGTGTCTAATCTTATATCTTGTGGTCTTTCTAGGTATCAGCACTGGCACTCGTTTATAGCAGTGTTTGAGTAGAAGAGTAGTTTGGACTTAAACCTGTTTGTACTAGATAGAGATACTCATACTCTGATCGAACGCTAAGCACTTCTGTAAGTCGCTCTGGAAATGTAACACTTCCACATCTTCAGCGATTCACAGAGAACAAACATCTCCTCCAGTCCAGCTTCCACGCTTGAGATGTGATTATCTAACCGGTTCTGACGTCCGTGTTCGCGCGAGCCGCAATAAAAGTATTGTTTTTCAGTGCAGCACCGTTTACAGGGTTCATACTCAAGCTGATCGATATGCACCCTGTTATAGGGGCTACGTGAAGCCCCTCACCGAGAAGGGATTGCAGTACACGTTGAAACAAGAGCTGCCAAGTACATCTCACTATCTTCGCATCTGGAGCTTATGGGATGATTCGTTTCTCCTGAAGTCCTCAGATTCCAACAGATGCTACAAACAAACACACACTGCCATTACCGGGCTTCCGTGATTTGCTATATTCCCAAACATTCGCTGCGAAAACAAACATTTGCAGCTCACACAACTTCCACAGCGGGACAGAGTCTGGGAAATGTGACTGATAAGCACGGCTTCTCCGTCTGAACGTCAGAGCTGGAGCCCCTGGTGAGTACCAGCATCCCCCCACACAGCGGAGTCTGAACACGCCTGAGGATCTGATCCAGGTACCTCTATGACACGGATGGCGGAGCAGAACGGCTTCAAT